>JAQBSW010002675.1:0-98148 GCA_029291075.1 Eudiplozoon nipponicum
TACTGAACAGACACCACATTACATGAGGAAATGGTATTGAAATGAACATTTATATAATTAAACGAACATTGGTTGCGCGGGTGGTGATAACAATTATTATAATCAAGGTTGCGGTCTTGATATAAACACCTGACCCATTAATTACTTACATATGTCAGTATAAACTAAGAATTGTATAGTGTAGAAAAGGCAATTCATCCAGTAGACCGGTTTCGTCCTTATTGGGAACTCATCAAGTACTGGCCAGAATTTGCCGCGGACAGGATACGAACCTGGGCACGTCTGCTTCGGAATCTGGTGCTCTAACCACTGAGCTATCCTGCCGCACACTACACTACACACAATTTTCAGTTATATACTAACTAATGTAACTTGGTTAGTCAATTTTTCCTTTAGGTGGAGCTCATATGGCATCCATTTAGACCCAAAGTTCCAACTAACCATGCCCAATCTGTCATTACTGAACAGACACCACATTACATGAGGAAGTGGTATTGAAATGAACATTTATTTGTATGTATTTAAAATTCTACTCGAAATGCGAATCGATTACTTGTACAATAGATGCAAAGAAAAACAGGTAATCTTAGTTAGTGTAAAACTGAAAATGGCATGTACTATTCTCCTCAAATTACGTGAAGAGTTTGCTTTTTAAATTTATCCTAAATGCACAATGTCTCGGTCTGCCTGCTAAAGCGGTTTCCCGATGCGAAAGATGATAGATACGTAAATGATTTATATTGTTTACCCAATGCGTATATTCGTCAAAATCTGAGTAATTTAATTATCCATTTCTTCATATTCTACATTAATTTATATTGAATTGAAGCATGATATCTCGATTTTTTCATTAAGCTTGTAATTATTCTTGATTCATATCTGTGTGATTTACATTTTACCTAAACAATGCAAAGCATTAACCCTCCATCCGTTCAGTACCAAGTTTTACTTGGATGACAGAAAAATTGTCAACTTCATAAGCAAAGTTATTTGACTTTAATAGCGGAAATAGAGAAGTTGAATAGTATAAATGACAGTAAAAAGCTGTTTACATAACAGTTGTGCCCCAAAGAAGTTTGCTTGTTGGTGTCTGTTTAGTACATTTTAACCCGATTTTTCAAAGTTTTTAATGACGTCCTAATAATTTATGGCCTGTTTTTGTTCACTTTGTGGTATATTTTTGCATTTTCACACAAAAATGTCCTTGCACTGCTCGTTGATCTAGATATTTCATTTGGGCATATATATTTTTCTGAAACCAAATGCCTGCTATTTTCTGCAGCATATTTTTGACTGATATATTTTATTCTTTCTCAGGCTGTATTATCCATTATTCCAGAATGTGTGCGTGTGTTTGATTTTAGTTGGTTTATTTTGCGACAAAGTGACGACGGCAATATTTAGGGCCATTTGTAGCTATCCAATCGCTTGCTTCTAATTTATCGGAATTATTCAACTGAACATACACAAAAGTGGATGATACTACTTTTAGTGACAGCTCAAAAATACTACAGGAAAATATTGTTTCTGGCGCTTAACATAGTTTTGTCTTTCTAAAAGCAAGGTAAGTGAATCTGACATTTAAGACGTTCTTTCGTTTGGTTTCGTAAATTTGTAAAGTTAAAGAAGAACAATTTCTATTGCCATTTCTTGGACTGTGTGTAGGTTTTTACAACGCATTTGTCATAATATTTTCTCTATAAAACTTTGTCTCTTTGCACGTAGGCTACGACTTCATTTTAAAATTTCTGCTGTTTCGCAGTTTTGAGATCCGGTGTAGAGTATTATGTTAGAGTTTTTATTAGAAAATGTTGCACGCCGGATTGTTAGTTCGAAAGAAGTAACTTTGGCTTTAAAAAATTAAACAGTCATTTTTTTAAAATTATTATCTACGAAGGTGAATAAAAAGGAATATGAAAACTCGCTGTCGAAAATAAAATGCTAAAATTCATTCACATGTAACGTGCTTCAATCAGATTATCATCATAATCAACACTTCAGATAAAGCTGGAATTACTAGTGCACATTCCGTGCACGTTTACAAATATAATTTTCAACTATATTCCTAAAAGTTTGTTTATAAATGTTTTAAAGAATTATGTCATCCACCTAGTGCAATATGAAAATATTTTCCTAACTGCTTAACGCGGGGGTTTTTGCCTGCTGGCTTTCCTACCTGGGCGGGTTTGACACAACTAAGACCGATGTAGGCCGTAGCGCGTATCCTCGATCTGGGCGCACAGTCCTTCGACTACACTTCCTTATCGCCACCGTGATTAATGCGGCCGATACGATCAATGCTGACGTCTAATCAACATGTACCGGCACACGACATAATTCCTCGTCTCGCGAGGTCCCTTCTCCCGGCCTGTTGTCCGCAGACAGTCTTTGCATCATATTTTTAATCAATCGGAATAGACACTATGCTACCTTGGGAATAGGCTTTGAATTGAAGATATGGGTAATTATATATTAATAAACATTAATTACGAGTGCGGTAATAACGATTGTTCTAAATCAAGGCGCAGTTGATATAGTCATTACTCGAGCCCCTCCGCAGCCAATTCTGGACAATACTTAAAGAATTCTCAATAAAGACGAAACCATTCTACAAGATCAATTGCTCTGTCTGCGTTATTCAATCTTTGTTTTATTCTGAAAGATGTATACTTTATAGTATTATTATTATGTATATATTATTATAGTATTCCTGCTTATATCAAGATCGTAACCATGATTTAAATCAATTTATCATCGCTCTCCATTTTAGTTATCGTTTAATATTTATTTGAACTGCTAAAATCGCCCGAATTCAGTCACACTATCGTAATGTTGACTGCGTTTTATTTTGCTATTGTATATCACAGCCAATAGAGTAGTATAAATTTTCCTTTATAGTTTCAACTAGGTTCACATTCCTACACTCGTTATCCGTATGAAATATTATCAACTTGTTTTCATTTTCTATTTGTACTGAAATCATTGCAGTATTTGCATTATTCCATAGCCAAAGTGTAAGTGAAAGCAAATCTAATTCAATTTAACCAGACGCACGATATATGAAAACGATCGTCATTGACACAAACCTCTGTGCTATGATCATCCATCATCATCTATGGAGCTGACAGCAAAACAGACAAACGAGGATCAATCCTCACTGCATAGTTGAGTTAAGGAATGTCAGATAGACGTCTGTTTGTCCTAGCAAACTGGCGCAAATTATGCTTGGCTGAATATGTCGACTACAAGATTTCTATTTAGTCGGAGTACTAATATTTCTGCAGTTATTGTCTAGTTAGATAAAATCAGGTTATTGGTTGTCTCTAGCTCGCAAACCTGACGCAAATAATTGTTGTCACATAATGTGAAATCAATCAGGGCTTTTGAATGGCATTTTCATTCCATGACAATTATCATTTCACGATTCACACAATACTTTTAAAGTCAAGTTTCATATATTATCTCCCAGAAACTTTCAGTGACATTGCATTTCGGCAACCACAATCTCACACCACAAGCATACAACGCTTTACATTTCTTTTGCCCTAACTACCAATTTCCAAATGCAAACTTACCATTTATTTGTAGTTTGCAACATAATAAGCATGTGGGCGTATTATTATGAAATACAGTAACAGAGTTGATATTAGGAAATTCAGTGACATTTTTATTTGATGAGCAATTAAACTGCCACACATGCACTTGAAATAACATCCCCTTGCACTTATTTTCCAGCAGTTAATTAAATGTATACAAAATTTATCCTTCTTTTCTGATTGAACCTTCCCAGTTTGAAATTTGTTTCTAAAATCAATTTTTAGACGTAAAATATAACTTTGTTTTAGTGTTTGTTGGTCAGTTATCTAACTTGAATCTGCCAGGCTGTTTTTCATCCCAGTTTCTATAAGGGTTTTGTATTTGGCTAGTAATTAATTGCTCCTCGTTCTGTCGTCGATATCTTAATTTAAAGAGACAAAAGCTAATCCATAATGCGGATGAACACCGGCAGGATCACATCCACTTTAAGCTGTATTTTATTTGTTGCCTTTGTTGTTGTTATTGTCTGCATACGCGCAACCACGGGAGGCTTGCAAATGGCCGTGTGGCTACTCAGTTCTTTCTTAATTTGGCGATGATGTAACGACACAAATCAATCGCCGACATATTGCGTAAATTAAATTCAAATTTATTTACGTTGCACCAATGAGAAAAAAGCAAAATTGCCGTTTAACCACGTTTAACCACGTTTAACCAATAGTATGCAAGTACACACATTGCATGCTATTTAAGCACGGTAATTTACCATGCAAGTCAGTTGTGGCATTTGCCTTCTACCTGCTTCACGCGTGTGCGTTCTGTCGGCTGTCAATACGTGTGCGCTCTGTCGGCTGTCATTACCTACGCTGGTGATTTGATAGTTTCACCAACAACTAACTACATCCGTGACTCATCTTGATGCGGGGTACCGGAGAGACGAGCCAATTGAGTGCAGGACCTGCAGGACACCATACACAACGCGATTACAGCTCAACTACGGGAGCGAAAACTCAACCAGAGTCCACCCAAGGCTCTAGGACATCTTCAACTCTGAAGACTTCAAGCGAATGCAATACCAGGCCCTCTTAAGGGCCCCAATATCAGTAACCTATCTCTATTCAGAGCACCTTAACCGAGTTTGTAACGTCGTACGGCATTTACTTGAAGCCGGGGCGTTTACAAAATTGGCGACCGCGCCAGGATTTGATTATTGGTCTGATTTTTTTGGTATAAATAAAATTGACTTCCTTTTTCATCTATTTGGGATAAAAATCGATTAAGATTTGCGTTTTATCTACCGTGATCGTGGCCATCTGTGAATTATTTTGGGTATATATATATTCGCGGATAATAGATTGACATTTGTGTTTTCTTTACCCTGACCGTGGATTTCTGGAAATTGTTGGGTATATATTCGTGGATTTGTTGTCGGCATCAAAGGCCAACGGGTCCTTTGTTCATCTTTTCTACGTACAAAACGGCACCGTACGTACTCAATAACTCAACTTCGGATTTTGGAAACAGTGACTTCTTTGTTCTGCTCTTATTCAACTGTGGAAGCTGTTTGTGGGTAAGCGTTTCGTTAAAGTATATTTATATATTTTCATATTGCTTTTAATTTATGCTTTTAAGATCCCGTAAGATTGTTAAAATATCAGGTCCAATTTTAGATATTGATGTTCCTGTTTGGGATGGAGATAGTGAGTTATTTTTTATGCGTGTAGACTCCGCTTTCTTCCCGTTTCCTGATTATGACAGTCATCAAAAACTGTCAAAGGTTTTTGCTAAACTACCTTCTGAATTACAGCGACGGATTTATCCTAAGCTTGAGGCCATTAGGAAGCTACCTAATCCCATTTTGAGCCTACAAAACGAGGTAGAATCCTTGCTTGGACCCACGGAAACTGAGCAGATAATAAACAATTATGCGCCGTTAGATATGCCAAATCTTGGCCCCATAGAAATACTGAGGGAATTACGGAAACGTTGGTATAAAACCAACATTTCTGACCATGAGGCTAAAGTTGTTTTTATTAACAATCTTCCCAAACATTAAAACTCTTTGCCAGACAGCTCCCCAACACTCTCTCTATAGATGACTTATCTCAGAGATGTGAGTTAGAATATATGGTTTTGGAACCCAATGTGAATCCATCATCCTTTTCTTCACCCCCGCAAGATGATAGAATCTCCTCTTTAGAGAGGACAGTGGCGAACATGGCCAAAGTTCTAGAAGGATTGGCCATTACCAAATCGGAGATAAATCAAGTGATTGCTCGACCAAAATTCGTTTCCAAGTCAAATTATAATGGTAGGCGGCGATCGAGATCTCCGCAATCCTTTAATAAACATGCTCCAAAGAACTGGTGTTATAACCACCAGAAGTTTTTTATGCTTGCCAAGTTTGTCTTTGTCGTTCGAAGAATTTCCGAATGAGTGTCAATTTCCACAGCTGATGGAGAGGACAACAGACCGCAGGCACAAGGGTGCATCAGTATCGGGAAACGTCTGGCGCAGGAAGTAGAAGACCGTACTTTCTGCACATCAGTGGCATCAACAGCGCTACAGGGAAGAAGCCAACTACAATCCGACATCCCTGTCGACTCTTTTCGTCCACGCCGAATTTTTCACATAGAGAACCAAACAGACAATGCCGGTCGCAATCACCAGCCTACTTGTTTGCATGACCCGGCCAAACAGCCAAACGAACTTCTGCACCTTCTTGATTTCAAAACTGGCGAAGAGTACATCGTAGACACAGGTGCGGCAGTCTCAGTTCTCAAGGTGATTCAATGGCCGAGATGTCGCTAGGCGTTCTTCTCGCAACAGCTACAGGCGAGCCCATACCAACTTATGGCTGCCAATACCGCACACTCAACATAGGCCTACGACGTGAATTTTCCCACAACTTCATCATTGCCAAGGTCTCACATAATATAATAGGCCTTGATTTCCTTCTAAAATTTCGGCTCATTGTTGATCTTGCCAATCAAAAGATCATCGACCCCTCCATCGGACTTGAACAAAGCTTTTGGACACTTGCCTCCGAGCGTTTGGAGTTACAGGTCATTCAGCCAACCCCAGTGCATCATTCAGCAGAGATATCAGCAGCTCTTCGAAAATACAAATCGCTTTTCGATCTTAACAAATCCGATCTACGAGTCTCCAACACGATGCATCATATCGTCACAGAAGGACAACCTATTGCACTCAAGAAGCGACCACTGGCTCCTGCTAAGCTGAAAGCTGCCCAAGAAAAATTCTCAAGGCTTTTGGAAGAGGGAATCATCAGACCATCGAAAAGTTCATGGGCGTCACCACTGCACTTAGTCTCAAAATCAAACGGATCGTACAGAGCCTGTGGAGACTACCGTAAGCTAAATTCAGTGACAAAATCTGATGCATATCCTATTCCAAATATCAACACATTACTTGAAAAACTCAACGGCAGCAATTTCTTCTCAGTGATTGACCTCAGACAAGCGTACCATCACATACCGGTAGCACCAGAGGATATCGAAAAAACTGCAGTCATCACTCCATTTGGCCTTTTTGAATATCTTTACATACCTTTTGGACTCAAGTGTGCTACTCAGACATTTCAAAGATTCATAGACAACATACTTCGCGACGACTGCTTATTGTATGTCATATCTAGATGACATTATGGTATTCAGTCCAGATCTAGAATCTCATGCGAAACATCTGCGAAATGTCCTCTCACGCTTATCCAACCACGGACTCAAGATCAATTGTGACAAGACGAAGATTGCAACTTCATCCGTCGACTTCTTAGGGCATCGTATCACGGCCCAAGGTATTCAACCGTTTCCGTCAAAGACGAATTCAATCAAGAATATCAAGTCACCAAGGACTTTGAGCGATTTGCAGAAAATCCTGGGAGTACTAAACTATTATCGCAAGTACCTTCCAGGCCTTTCAAAACAACTTTATCCTTTGTGCAGGCACCTGCAGAACCGAAAAGGACTTAGCAAGAATTCCATCATTGCTTGGTCATCCGAAGACGAGGAATTACTTCGACTTGCAATCAACTCGTTAGCAAAAGCCACAATGCTAACGCATCCAGATTTTGAAAAGCCATTTCTACTCACGACAGATGCTTCTGAATTCGCTATTGGAGCCACTATGGAACAAGAGATCGACGGAGTTCGGAAGCCTATCAGTTTCTACTCGCGTACTCTCCAACCAATAGAAACGAGGTACGACACTTTCGGCCGAGAACTTCTCGCCATCCACGACGCAGTGCGCCATTTTATCAGCACTATTGGCAGTAGCAGATTTGTTGTTTTCACAGATCATGCACCACTAGTTAGCGCACTTCGAAACGCAACTTCATCTATCGCCAAGTTCCCTGCCAGAGTGGAAAGACAGCTTTCTCGTCTAAGCGAATGGCAATTTGACGTCTTTCACGTCAAGGCCAAACAGAACTTCATTGCAGATGCCTTGTCTAGGCCAGACGTCTCTCTACAACCACCTTCGCCGTCACCATTCACTGTCAACTCCGTGGCACTCAGTGAACCTGCACTAACGCCAACTCTCTTGCGAACTGAACAACGCGGTGACATTCACATTCAAAGATCAATAGCCCGTCACCCAACCAAGTTCATATACCGTCTGTGGGAAGGCTTACCAATTGTTTACTTCACGGGTACGCAGCCCAACAAGCCAGTTCTGCCGACCAGCCTTCAGAGGAAGGTTTTCGATTCAATTCACTCAGTTTCTCACCCAGGAAGCCAAGCGACTGTCCGACTTCTTACAGATCGTTTCTGGTGTCACAGACTTAAACAGAATGTTAAACGATGGGTCCAGAGTGTGCAATTTGTCAGAAAAACAAGATCACACGACACACTCGTTCTAAGTTGCAACATTTTCGGTCTACTTCTCGCCTATCCATCGTCCACATCAACATAGTTCATCTGAAAAAGGTTCAAGGTTTCAGCTACCTTCTAACTATGATCGATAGATTTACACGGTGGCCTGTGGCATTACATCTTGGCACCATTTCTGCAGACGAAGTAACTAACGGTTTTATCTCTGCATGGATATCCAATTACGGTGTTCCCCAATGAGGTCATCACGGACAGAGGCACTTGCTTCTCATCTGATCGTTTCAAAACCACCTTGCAGTAAATGGGATGCATCTTACGCCAGACGACTGCCTACCATCCCCAAGCTAATGGCATGGTAGAGAGAATGCATAGGGAATTCAAAGCAGCTTTAGCATCCTCGTCCATTAATGGCAATTGGGTCGATGCACTACCTTTAGTTCTGCTGGCCATGCGTTCTCGTACTCGAGAATCCATTAAAACGTCTGCGTCACAACTCTTGTATGGCATGGATCTACGCCTACCTAGTCAGCTCCCACATCCACTACCAGCACAAGATGACCCACAAAACGAAGCTACCCGCCTTCGACTTCATTTCGGTAACATGTCCGAACAGAAGCCGAGACACACGCCTCGTCCAGTCTTCGTTCACCCACAGCTCCACAGCTGCAAGAGAGTACTCGTTTGCAACAATAATATTGTTGCACCACTACAACCCAAGTATCGCGGTCCTTACCCGATTTTACTAAGACAGCCAAAATACTTCATCATTATGCAAGGCGCTACACCGACATCAGTAAGCATAGACAGGTTAAAACCGTTTATCGAACCACCTGATCCTGAGAGCGTTCAACCTTCTACACACGTCTCAGGCTCCGTCTGCCCACAATCTCAACCTGCTTTGTATAACGCGTAATTAATTTTTTTAAACATTAACATTTTAACTATAAAATTTTTTTTAACCTTACGTTAATTTTTAGTATTTGTCTCACGTGGCATAACCAGCTGTTCTTAGCTAACAATTGTGTAGCATTTTTGAACAGTTCTTTGGTATTATGCCATCTCTGAGGCAATGTTCGTGTACATATTTTATGCAATTACCTTTGATTTTAATGTATATATATTTTACATTATAATGTATTTCTCACATGACATTACACTGCCTATTTTGGTATGACCAGCTACTTAGAGCTAACGCTTTCGTGTAGCAACACTAAGTAGTGATCAGCTTCATATCATGGTACAGGCCACTTTCAATGCATATCTCAACTTTATCTATTTCACAAAGACCACTCTACAAATGCCATGACCACAACGTCGAGCACTTTAGCTCCTTTGGTCGTATACAAACACATTGACAACGATCCAACCTGCTTAGGTTTTATCTTAAACCTGGCAAAATCAGAGGCGATTTACCTCGAAATCTTCACGCTGCGGCTCCAAAAAACTTACACTGCTCTATTTTTCCTCACGTGCTATGACCGTCCACTAGAGCTAACAATTTGTGTAGCAATTCCTAGTGGTTACCTGGCATCATATCATTGTTGAAGCAACCAACAAGCATATTTAAGCCCAGCACTTATGGTTCATCATATATTTGCTTAACTTGGTTCGAACTCTGTCATGCATTTCTTATCTAGCCTCGCAGATAGGATTTTTTTTTCTTTTTTTTCAGAGAGGAAAGTGTTGTAACGACACAAATCAATCGCCGACATATTGCGTAAATTAAATTCAAATTTATTTACGTTGCACCAATGAAAAAAAAGCAAAATTGCCGTTTAACCACGTTTAACCACGTTTAACCAATAGTATGCAAGTACACATATTGCATGCTATTTAAGCACAGTAATTTACCATGCAAGTCAGTTGTGGCATTTGCCTTCTACCTGCTTCACGCGTGTGCGTTCTGTCGGCTGTCAATACGTGTGCGCTCTGTCGGCTGTCAATACTACGCTGGTGATTTGATAGTTTCACCAACAACTAACTACATCCGTGACTCATCTTGTTGCGGGGTACCGGAGAGACGAGCCAATTGAGTGCAGGACCTGCAGGACACCATACACAACGCGATTACAGCTCAACTACGGGAGCGACAACTCAACCAGAGTCCACCCAAGGCTCTAGGACATCTTCAACTCTGAAGACTTCAAGCGAACGCATTACCAGGCCCTCTTAAGGGCCCCCATATCAGTAACTAATCTCTATTCAGAGCACCTTAACCGAGTTTGTAACGTCGTACGGCATTTACTTGAAGCCGGGGCGTTTACAATGATCTCAACAACTGCACACACAATCCTCACAGTTAGCCAGACGTCATTTATCTACCAACGTAACAGCAAAACGGAAATTACCTACATTCAATTTATGGCACACCTGAAAATTTATTTAACTATTAATTAAATTACCTTCATAAAATTGCTCAAATCAGTTGTCTTGTCTGTACATGTCCTTAATGAATAAATTTTATTAAACTCATAATTTATATTTCATGATAGATATCTATATATATGTTAAATGAAGTTAAATTTTATTAATTGTTATGAATGTACACACAAGCTGGTTCATCCAAATAAATATATGCCATTTTGACATGTTTTCTACATACTGCAATGCTTTTGTGGCAGACGACAGACCAAAATGTTGACTTCATTTTGCAGTTATTGCGATTTTTGCAAAGATATGCTAATTAAGCCAGAATCAATCATTTTGGCCCCCGGATAGTCAAAATCTTAGAAGTCAAAGGTCTACGATAGAAGTACTCTTAGGTCATTACATTGCATAACTTACAACACGATTGCAAGGACTGTTTGTCGAGAGATAAACTTAGATATATGTAATAAAATATAAACAGCATTTCTCGCAGAATTGTTCTCATTAGAATGTACAAAGTACTTAGTTAAAATACGATGCATTGACTGATGTCGCATACAACAACACTAACAGGCATTGGATAAATATAATTGATATGTTTATTTAGTCATCATCATCATCATCATCATCATCATCATCATCATCATCATCATCATGTCCAGCGATACAAAAGTCAAAAGTGATTAATGTTTCACTGCCATATATATGGACTGTAAAAGAACACTAGGTCGCCCATGTCTAGTGGTGGTTTGTATACGGAGTTTTCCTTCTGCAAGATAGTCTGCCAACCAAGGCTTATTAGCACTATCTTCCCTGATGCCAGTGGCCAGGTTCCTTCAGCAGCCGAAACTTGCCCTTCACGTCTGGAACGCTTGCTCTCATTCCGTCACTACACATTTAACAAAAAAAGATTACAGCGCAGTTATACCAAACTCGAGGATTGATGGCTGTGTACATTTATGACTCGGCAAATTTCATGCTACCAATCCCGGGTTGACTAGCTTGAGCCCGCCGGTCGTCAGGCCGGAATTTCTATGGCTACGGCTACTACAGTATAATTATTATTGTTTGTTATATTTACCTATAAGACACATTAGCTCCGACAGATGAATTAATATTTGCTAATTAAAATAGAACTTCATTTTTGCATTTAATTCAATTCATATTTCATTTCGCAATCCGAGCTTCAAATATTATAGTAACGACTTAAATAATGTAAACCACGCGCAAAAGTAACCATGAAGGTTTTTTAACAATTTACTTGCCAAACAAAGAAATATTTCACTGTTATTAATCATCTTACGATTGTCTAAAACACGTTTCCATGTGAACGAAGCCAAAAGTGACTGAACAATTAGTACTACTTCATAATGACCGATGTCATTAACAATATTAACATCATCACTAGACATATCACCAATGAATATCATATAAGAAAAATAGCGTAAATATTTATTAGGTCAATAGAAAATCGACCAAAAAATATGGAATTAAGAGAATAAATGTTAATAAACAAGATTATAACCGATGCATTGAAATGGGAACTCAAATGTATAACAAAATTGGGTGTACTAGTGCAGATACATGCACACATGAATACAGTCCACGCACTTAACTATTTAAAGCCAGTTATGGTTAAGGTATTTACCACTAAGTAGAAATGAAATCGTTTAAACGCAGTTTACCACTGGACATCATAATTTGCAAATTATAATTTTCAATGAACTTACCGTTGGCATATGTGAACGCAACCGGACTCCAACATATTCGGAGTACAAATAAGAGCAGTGGATGCAAGACAGTGAACTTGTAACTAATTAACTTCCTGTCACGCAAAAAATGAATTTTAAACGGAATTTAGATACCAAATACGGTTGCAGGTCAATGTAGACCAACAAAAGACATTATCGAATACAGAAAGAATAATTAACGCATGCGTAAATTAATTCCTTCTTCAGACAAATTTGAAATAAGGAATAATTTCTAAATATTTTTAATTGCGATCCCATTAAATGTGCATACTTAAAATATTTCACTTTAACAAAATCTTATTTAAAAAAAAAATTAAGAAAAATGCTAATTTTAGTTGACTTGGGAGAAAACTAAAATATGATCTTTTCCTTTCCTTAATAAACATTCCCTATTTTAATCGTATAGATGATTTTATTGAATGTGCACGTACCAGATAGGTTAAAGTGATCAGTATGGATTCGATAAAAAGTTGGAGAACTTTGCCATCTAGAATCTGAGAGTAATTAACAATAATAGGACAATAATAAGTTGCTAAATAAATCTTTGGACAACAAAATTTAACGATAATCTGCTAGAAACGCTTAATCGTCGCTTTAATACAGCCATTTAGAATAATTCATCATCAAAGGAAGAGATAATGACAGAGGCCGTTACAACAATACAATTCCGCGTATATAAATATAAGAATAAATATAAATTAGGCAGCCAAAATATTGTTAGCGCACAAAGAGACGAAATTTAACCTCAATTCTGGAATTAAAAGTATCAGAAGAGATTAAATGGCAACCATCATTATAGGTATGTTGGCAGACAAAGTGGGATCGACAGTTCGGATGAATCAATCTGATAATTATCATAAGTTGTATGAATGACTAGTTTTATATATATATATATATATATATATATATAAGGCACAATAGGAAGTAAAATTATTGATTAATAATACGATATCTAATGATGAATTCAATTAAACACACAGTAAAACTGTCATACAAAGAGATCCATTCACGCCCAGAATGTGTTTTAGTAAAGATACATAGAATAGTCTACACATTGATAATTACTACTAATGTCCGGCACCGCACAATATATAAATTTTCCATGAATTTGTGTCATGGAATAATGGAATATGCTTACATTTTAAACGCTATATTGGTGAATTCATACCATTTGGTTAAGAGTGCGGAAAAAATTGTAATTGAACGAAACATGTAGGCCACAGAGCTTGGTTGTTGTATTAATGTTGGCAAATATGCCAAAGACCAAACACAAAGAATATTTTCAGCATTTTCTGCCTGATCGATTGGCAATATCAGAGAGGAGTCAAATTTGGCATTATAAACACGTGCATAACTTCAACTTATTTAATATTTAGTAACGGTCTTTATAAGCTAATTAGATGTTTTCAATAGGACGACCACTGTTAGATAATATGTAAAATATTCTCATGCATTACATGTAGAAACTCCCTTTAAATATGACGCCTCTAATTCCAAAACTGTATGCAAGATTCTTGTAGGAAATATTCCTTATTTGGAGTCACTGGGAGAGTGACATAATCAATTTCTTAAAATTAGTTAATCAATTGATTGAACTCATACTTACGATTTCATAGTTATCATGTGGCAATTTGCTACTCATGGATGTCTGATTAATTATAAACGGTTCAAAATAGGAAAAAGATGTTTAGTGAAACAATTCTTACTCAGGTGTTCACTTTAATTTCATATCAATTCATTCATTCATAATTTAAATCAGTAACATCAAATCAATTAAAATTAGAAGCGTGACAGTAATATTCGTACAAAAATAGAACGATTGAATTGGGTGGAATACGAGGAATTTTCAATGCTAATGCGTACCGTTTTAGTTAATTGAGGAAATAAGAAGAAATGTAATTTAATCATAAATTGAAGGACGTAAAATTTGGACAGATCAAAGGAGTATCGGAGGGTCATCAGAAAACCGGACTCCAAACAAAGCAAACATTAAATTTGTCAGTATCTAAATAGAATATAAAAAACATTTTATATGAATGATTTAACCAAGAAATTATTATTCCCAATGAAATGGAAGATATTGAAGCAATAGACTCATTAGAATTGTATATAATTCAGTTTAGGGATCGTAATCTCATTTAAGTGTTTGTTGCCATGTGCCCACTAAACAAAAGAGGAAGGGAATATGGAACTGCATGCAAATATGGATCATAAATTTTGATAAAATAGAGATTGTCTTTCCATTTCATTCTTTACTATTTGTTATCTTATCGTATAAGTTGAATTAGGTCTCTCATAAAATATAGCACTTTTTAATAATCTTCATGTCAGATGTCATTTTTCCTTTACCGTGTTACTTTCTAAATTTAAATTTCAACTTCTTATATTAATCGAGATTATTAATTTACTGAAACTTTCAAATATATCGTGACAGAATTTTGCGACATATTCTCAACTCGTATGTTTTACCTTACACGGTAGTTCCCTCTTAATACATCGTTTAACAAAGGAAGTCGAAAAAATTAACTGTGACGTGTGCAATGACGAATTGATATCAAACACTTTGGTTTAATTATTTAAAGGTACAGGTGCAGTTAATTATACTTGTCTGGTTATGTCTCCGTTAATGACACACACATTCATGACGTATGCTTATCTAGGAAAGCTTCAGTATTCTATTTAAGAGAAATATAACGTCACTTGATTGAGCCTGCCCGTACAGACAAACGCGCGCAAACATACGCACAAATACACACAAACATTTGTGCACATAACTAATGAAATGTTTGTATTTGATTAGAATGAGATATAATTTCACTTGGTGGAGAGTTCTCGAGCAGGAAAATGAAAACACACGCACACACACACACTTACGTAATGTACACTTTCTAGTGTAATGTTAGTGTTTGTTATTAGAGTACTACGATGATATTTGAATGAGTGTACGTCTGCAGACAAACGCGCACAAACTCAAAACATACATGACGTACACATGTCTAGTGGAACGTCGCTATTTGAGAGGCGAGAACTATAACTTCTCGTGCAGGAGCGTACACGCGCAGATACATCACATACACTTGTCTATTGAAAAGTCAGTTATGGTTAAAAGATCTATAAGTATAAAACAAGCCGTTTGAATGAAATTTACCAGGAATTACTAATTTAAACATTTCTTGATGTAATGAACTTACCGTTGACAAAGGGGATGTGACCGAACACCAGTTGTCGGTGTATAAATTTGGACAGTAAACGTAATTAACATGCCTCGCAAAACAAGGTCAATGTAATAATTAAATTTACTGCCGCACAAAAGATTTCTTTTAAAAATATTTCAAGATTAAAATTTTGCGTATGAAGATTTTTTTATTTAGTTAGACTTATTATTACCAAACCTCTCAATGGCTGATCATTGTCACGATCTGGCGTGGTAGATGATAAGTTTACCTTCCTCTATTCCTCGAATCGCTAGCACTTCTTTCCCTAGTATAGCTTATCTACAATTCAGAAAAATTATGTTCAATTACCAGGAATTCATTTTTACCTTAATATCATGTCAGTTAATATGTTTGCCGAAAATATTTTCGGACAATAGATTCTAATTAGATATTCCTTACAAAATATAACGAGATTTCTGCATTCTATTGATTATTTTTTACAAAAATTGTAGGTACATAGAAAAGTGTCACTGCAATAAACTTAGCTGTGCAAACTAAAGAAAATTAATGCCTCAGTCAGACCATGGTTTTGCTTTATTCGCCAGTCTTCTATTGCCAAACAACAGTAAGCACCTGGAGGTCGAATTTGTTACAATTTGTCACTAAGCCAAAAGTATTACCGATGTAACTGCAACATGTATTGCATAATCGTTTTCGTTTGTATAATTGTAAAAGTAGCGACTTTTAGCTTAGAAATTCATGAGACGTCCATTAAAGTTGGCGATGATTTTACAAAAATCGTAGTCTGATCCTCCTTTCAGACATGACTACAGGTAGATAGATTCAATTTGTTAAATCATATTATGTTGAGCCTATAAAATCCAGCATTGTTGCTATTATTATACAAATAATTAAGCCCCAGCTTGGAAAATAAAAATGATCATTTATTTCTAGTGGTAACAAATCTGACTCGCAATACTGCGAGAATGACCTTGCCATTTATACACGCACACACACAAACTCAAGCGCATACACACTAACCGACCAACCAAAACAAGAAACAGAAGTAAACACGAGTCAAATTTGTTACCACTAGCATAATAAATTGAAAACCCAAAATGTATATATATTTATGATTGTATACCGATGATTAGTATTCACGAAATAAATGATATTTATCCACTTTTTTATTAATGTGTTCTTTCTTCCTAATTAAAAAAAATACTGTGTAATATTAAAAGGCATGGACATTACATATATATATATATATATATATATATATATATATATATATATATATATATATATATGTAAGAACAAAACAACGTTCTCCATGGAATAACATTTATTAATAAATCTTATTTCTACCAGTATCTACAGCCATTGTTCTGAATTCGTTAGTATATTCGTTCATCCAATCCCACTGTACATGTGTTCTATATATATATATATATATTGTTGCCACCCACATAATCGAATGAAAACCCAGAATATTTATACATATATATATATATATATATATATATATATATATATATATATATATATCGGGCGTCAAGTTTTATCGACGCCAACTTGTCAGTTAGATGTAATTACTCTATGAACACAGTACTAACACCAGTTCACATGATAAACCAATTCACCAATTTTTTTAAAAACTCCTTTTATAAATAAGTAGCTTTTTTGGTGTTGATCACATTTTATAGCAATAACCAATTGTTAATAATGTTAATAATAATTTAAACAAAAGGAAATGACCATTCTAGAAAAATGATCTTGTCTTCGAAAATGAGCATTCTTCAAAAACTAACATTAAGAAAATAAAAAAAAACTGAAAATAGAATTTTGTACATACAAGTATAAAAAGAAGCATTAATCCCTTAGAAAGATTTAGTTATTATTGGGATCACTTCAAGTACTTTCAAATGGCTCGAACCAGTGAAAGTTTGCTTTGAATTTAGTTAGTCTATATCGTGCGCACCCCTGCTGCATACTACACACAATTATCAATTATAGGATAAACCATGATTTTGGCTAGAATTCTGCTTAACCGGAGCCCATGTGGTGTCTCCTTCGAAGTAAAGGTCCAATCAGCCACCAAGAATCTGTCATTACTGATAAACACAACGCTAACTAGGAAGAGGTATTGATTTGTAGCTTTTCACAATATATCAAGAATTGCTTGCAATGGTGGTGGTCGAAATATTTAAATCAAGTTTGCGTGTCTTTTACAAACATTAATCTCATTATATATACCGCTGTCCGTATAACACGGGCGTACATGTCTATATGAATACAAATTGTGCCCATTGTGTGTTGGACTTCGGCGCTGACTTGAGTCAGAATCTCCAAGGAAAATGTTCCCCAGGTCGAGTCCTGTCCGCGACAAAATACTCGATATTTCTTGAAGAGTTTCTAGTAAGAATGAAGTCGGCCTACGGGATGAATCGCCTTTGTTACATTATACTGTGCTTAGCTTAAATTAAGAAATATATGCATAATTGAATAAGTTTTTTATAACGAGCTCGTAACCTTGATCTATATTACTGTTATCAGCAACTTCGCAATAAACGATTTTTAAGCTGTATACAACTTAAATTCGATATCACTCCTCCAGGAAAAAATACAGTTTAAACGAAAAATCCAATACTTATAATATAATATTTATGTGCGTGTCATTATCTGATTCGTTGGAAGCTGGATCCGAGCATAAAATATCAATAGGACGTAGGAATCTGTCAAAATTTAGGCTATAGATGTGAAACACCATACAGGACACGGTTTAAAAAAATATATTGAAGATTACGACGGTAAAAGCATAAATAAAATCATTATGATTCCAGAGAAATTGCAATTGCACTAATTTAGGAATCAGGCTTACACTTGCAAAAGAGAGTTAATGCACAGATGAAGGACAAAAGCAGCATAAATAACCGTGCATTGAGCAAATTTAAATTCAGGTTTGAACCGTAGATTACACGAATGACTATGTAGTAAAAAAATAAAGCATATTTATAATTTTTTTATTTCTATTACAAAATTACATTTTTGTGTGAATTTATTAAAGTCACGTGTTGTGTCTGCTTGCAATTCTCTATTTGGCGTATGCCACAGCCTGAATTGTGGATAATTAGTGGGTTTGAAAACTTCATTTCAATCAAGGGCTTTCTTTTGTTTGCAATTAAAAACGCACAATGGGATATCTCTCAGATTATAATCACATTATACATTACTTTGCGTTTCATGTATAATCCAAACGAATCAAATTGTGTTTTGTTTGCCGGAAATATTGAAACTAGTCATTGCTTATTGAAATATGTTAATTAAATAATATAAAATAGATAAACTGTATCAACATAGTCGAATCCTGTGGATTTTTGTTTCTGAAGATTGAAAAGCCCCATCTAGTAGTATCAGCTATGGTTCTACTGGTATATGTTCATTCTATCTCATATGGAAACTAGCGATCTGTACGTGTGCAATAATAGAATCTGTTCAAAATAAGTTGCGCAAAATTTGGAAATTATGTGAAATTTAGTTTACTGACGAATCGACTCTTGATATTTTGTGTTGAAGTTGCTTATCGGAGGAAATTAACTAACCATCTAATTTAAGAAAACAACGAATTCTATAATAATTCTCACGACTGGGAATCGATACCACGTGTTATCATGCCGCGTACGCTTACCTTTAAATCTTTATCTCAAATTTATTGGTAATATGTTATCTTTTTTGCATTTTGATATATTTATATCTAGGATAATATTTATTATCGTTACAAGTCAATATATTACACGGAAAAACTTACGTTATTTCACAATCGACATTAATTTTTTTTTATATAATAATCATTTTTCGTTCTCAGGAAGATATAAATAAGCTAATTAATTTAATTTCTTATCTATAACAGATATTTAAAATTTGCATGATTTTGGTTCCTGTTTTCGGTTTTTTTTGAGAATTTAACGCAAAATTTTGCTTGGCAGCTTATTAGGAAATCGTGACTGTAGCCATCTATGTATATGACGAAATATTTCCAAAGTTTTCTGTTTAATGCAATTTAATTCCGAAAGAAAACGAAACACCAGCAGAATGTTTATTATTTTAAATTAATAATAAATGAATTGAGGAAATTAAAACGACATTACACTTCCGCTTCTTTCGGTTTCACTCAGTAGGGCGTTGAGCTTTTCTAAAAGGTAAACATTTAAACACACGCATGGTTTAATTTATTAATATGTTAACAAGAACGATAAAACAACTGCACAAATACAACCGTTTAACAATAGATAGCGAATCATATAAGATTTGGTAGTTATATCGATTATAATGTCCATTAAACTAGGGAAATATTTGGGGAAGTTATTCGCGAATGTCGAATAACTATATAGCTCAAAAATGAAAAGTAAAAATCCAGATAAATATAATAAATAATATAACAATATTCTGAAAAATGAACGAAATGCAATTTTATACGAAATAACTGTTTTAACGTAAACAGACATTTTAACAATTAAAATCGTACCATTGGAGTTTAACATCCACGTAGACGTAAGTATAGAGCTTAAACAATAAGCAAACGCGTGTGGAGTGACTTTAGTTTTTAACTTTATAATAGTTTATAACCTTTTTATTCCTGTTGAAAGCTGCCAAAATGTTCTTTGTGTTACTAGAAAATATATTTAAGATGAACATTTTCTGTTTATTAAAATATTTGAGAGATCACAACGTGTGACAGCGCTTCTTAGAAATTTATATTTTATATATGCATTGCATTGTCCACTGTGATTTGATCACAATCTTGAAATGATTGAAACGCGTCCTCTCATTCGCTTGTGAGAATTTTTGCTACGTGGCGCATATGGTTAATTTAAATTCCAATGTTTGCAATTTAAATTTTCAAAGCTATATTTTTTGGAAATAAATAAAGGGGTTTTCAATATGTATGGTGTATGGCGTCCGAAATGTATCTAGTGCAATCACGTGGAAGTTCACATTATCACTAACATTTCTATTAATCAATATAAAACAATCAACAGACTTCTTACGCATATACTTGAAAAGTTTTAACAAGTCGTCATATGCGTGTCAAAAACAAAATGGAAGAACAAGAATAACTTTGGAAACATAAAGTCAGCTTAAAGTGGCTATACTGGTTTGGTGTCAAAAGCGAAACTTTGTTAAAACTGATATTTATCACGGTTCTCTGTGAAAAAAAACAAGTTAATTTTTATTCAATGTTTTCGTCCTTATAATTTATATTATTTGAAATAAAATCATTATCAAAATACAAACATATATATATATATATATATATATATATATATATATATATATATATATATATATATACATAAATTGTTTTGCAATACGAGCTATAATAAAATTCGTAGAACAATTTCCATGTGTAAAAAAAATATATAAGGACCAAGAACCGTTTCTTTTTTCTCAAATATCTACAAATGAACATACCATTTTATATACTGAAAAGCCAAACAAATAGAAAATCTAGACGTGGAGTTGTTCTCTTAATTCGCCCTTTCTCCACGTTTAAATTTTCAATTTTGTTTGGAATTTGAGCATATATAAATTCATTGTACCCATCCAATGTGCAAAAACAAAAAGATTTTTTTTGCACATAGGAGGGGTACAAGGAATTTTATTAAAACTCGCATTTTAAAAGAATATATATATATATATATATATATATATATATATATATATATATATATATATATATATATATATATATGAATATAACAGATCAGAACAATGGCTGTAGATACTGGTAGAAATAGCATTTGATATATATATATATATATATATATATATATATATAAGAACAAAACAACGTACTCCATGGAATAACATTTATTAATAAATCTTATTTCTACCAGTATCTACAGCCATTGTTCTGGATTCGTTAGTATATTCATTCATCCAACCCACTGTGCTTTTGTCATAGCCAATCTCCTCTTCGTTATGTTAGCCTTTGTTTTGCGCAATTTAGACCACTACTTTTGCGCAATTTAGACCAAACAAAGGCTAACATAACGAAGAGGAGATTGGTTACGACAAATGTACAGTGGGATTGGATGAACGAATATACTAACGAATACAAAACAATGGCTGTATATATTGGTAGAAATAAGATTTATTAATAAATGTTATTCCGTGTAGTTCGTTGTTTTGTTCTTATATTTTAAAAAAATAATTGAAAATAGAAACGATCAATATGTATATATATATATATATATATATATATATAAAGAACAAAACAACGTACTACATGGAATAACATTTATTAATAAATCCTATTTCTACGAGTATCTACAGCCATTGTTCTGGATTCGTTAGTATATTCATTCATCCAAGCCCACTGTACATTTGTCATATCCGATCTCCTCTTAGTTATGTTAGCCTATGTTTTGCGCAATTTGGACCACTACATTTGCGCAATTTAGACCAAACAATGGCTAACATAACGAAGAGGAGATTGGTTACGACAAATGTACAGTGGGATTGGATGAACGAATATACTAGCGAATCCAAAACAATTGCTGTAGATATTGGTAGAAATAAGATTTATTAATAAATGTTATTCCGTGGAGTACGTTGTTTTGTTCTTATATTTTAAAAAATGGTGAAAATAGAAACGATCAATATGTATATATATATATATATATATATATATATATATATATATATATATATATATATATCAATTGATCAAATAAACCGGATTTGTCTTTATTGGAAACTCGTTTAGTAATTGTCGTAATTTGCAGTGTCTGGAGTTCCAATTGGAGCATATATTTAATTCAGTATTTTACTGTATCTTTTTTTGCCACCCATAGTGGCACGCTGTGCGCAATTTCCATTTAATAAAATTTTATTAATTTGGATAGCCTCCTTCATCCCCTGAAAACACAGGTATCAAATGAATTTATTTCAATTTAACTTCAAATCAAAACTATTCTTCAGTTGCCAGTGTAACAATTCCATAGTGAGTGGTATTATCTAATTAGTTTTATCGCGGCATTGAAGATTTGAAAAATAATTGTCACCTTGGGCAAATTTAATCTAAAACACAATTTACGAATATAAATATAAATGTAAGAATGAATAATGTTTATACAGACGAAATATATATATATCCTACCTGTAATTGGCTGTGAAATTTAATTTAATTGAAAAGCGTTCTGGTTATATTAAAAGTTTATGTTTAGAAATGACAAGCCTTAATTTAGTAACATATTTGAATTCACGTTATATAGAAATTCA
Source organism: Eudiplozoon nipponicum (assembly GCA_029291075.1). Lineage (NCBI taxonomy): Eukaryota > Metazoa > Platyhelminthes > Monogenea > Mazocraeidea > Diplozoidae > Eudiplozoon > Eudiplozoon nipponicum. Next base: position 22,945 of record JAQBSW010002675.1, read on the forward strand.
TGTTTTGAATTTTATTTGGAAAGCCTTTTTCATTTTATATTAATTCCCATTGAGGTTGCATGATAATCTTTAAACAAACCACATGTCGATACCATAAATCTGAGTAATAAAACAAAAAATAATTATAATGAAACTAGGCAACAACAACTCGCTAAATATTGTACAAGTAAAAATGTTTGATTTCGAGTAATGTTTTCAAGCTGGAAGTTTTTGTCCATTGGTATGGCGAAAGGAGAAATAATAAGTTTTTTTTCTTTTGAAATGCGAGCTTTAATAAAATTCATTGTACCCTTCTTATGTGCAAAAACAAAAAGAAATTTTGAAAGATTCAAAAAGCACTTCTTTATTCTTATCTCCTCAAGAATCGCCCAATGGACATATCTTTATATATAAATTGGAAAGCAAAACAAGAAAGGAATATGTAAACATAGAGAGTGTGTGAAAAAAATGAAATCAGTTAATAATTATTACATTGTAGCATATATATATAAGTATAAATATATATATATATATATATATATATATATAATATATATATATCTATATATATATATATATATATATATATATATATATATATATATATATATATATATATATATATATTCTTAGGGTATGTTTTCAAATTTTATAAATTGGTGGTCTTATTTCGCTGCGATTATCCTTTTAGATATTTCCATATATTTCTATACAAATTTTTAAATTCAAATACTGATATATATATTTTTTTCTAAAATAATAAATCAGACGCATAGATTACATGGATGTGCACTCACCCCCCCTCTCTCTCTCAAAACGCACCACATATATTGCAGATTTTTATGTGACTCACTTTTAAATTTTATTGTTTATTTAGTTGTAAAGAAAAAGTGGCATAAAGCAGTTTTAGAAGTTGACAATTATTCAAGATTTTCAAAATAGATTTAAAAAGATATTGAAATATGTAACATTCTCATTTAAAGATTTAATCGTTTGACTATAAATACAAAATGACAGATAATTGACCAATTCGACACTTGGAGTAAAGCAGATACGATAATATTTGTCAAACTAAAGCTTGAGGAATGACATAAATTTTTTACATGCGTGTTAAACTTTAAAGATATTAAATCGCCAGGTCTTTTCAAATATACGATAAGTACTGATCACTAATCAAATATGTGTAAGCGACATCATTTCGTTTTATTTTATGCATTGATATAAATTATTTTTATACAATTTTAAATATTGCGTTAGAGATATTTCTAAATTTCTCAAGTATGTTAAAATATATAATTCGGTCTATTCCAGATAAAAAAAGCAAATTTAAAGTGAAATTAAAACATACATCGTTTGATAATTTTTAAAAGTATCGGGGCAATTTTATTTTAAATGAGGAATGTAATACTTTGCGGGTTTTTATTTTTTCAGCTTAAATATGTATCGGTTTTGGACTCAATGTGTTTAGGGATGTTTTTGCTAAGTAATAAAAAAAATATTTGTGTTATTAATATAAAGTTTGCAAGCTCAAAGTAAACTTGTTGTAAAGCATTGTTATGAAAACCCGCGCAAACAATTATGGTTGTATTGCATACCCTATATTTGTATGGCGAAAGCGGCAGGAATTTAATGTTCTCGACAGAATAGACATTATGTGGCTGAAATTTTCATTCAAGTGAAATTTGTGTTAAAATACTAGCTGTTAGAGCAACACATCTGATTTGCAATAAATTATATATTCATTGCGGTTTGGTCATTGATGTACAGTTTTCCGTCTTGCTCTGTTGATTAACATGGAAATACAAAACGCGTCAGTGTATGTTAATTATTGCGGTTCAGTTTTTTATGCAACTGGTTATACACAATAAAAATAGTGTCTATATAAAGCTCGAAAACTTGAGTAAAGTATTGCTATTTCCACACGCAAAGGCGTTGATTCTTTAATTTTTTGATTTACTCATTTGTATTTTCCTAATTGTATGACGTGATTTTGAATATCTTTTTATCTAAAATTATTCTCCACAAATTATTTTCATTGATAAATTGAAACGAGATCTTTTAAATTCACGAAACTATTTATTCAGCGTTTTTTATTTAAATATTAGACAACTATGCGTAAGATAATTGTTTTTATGCCTATTCAAACTATTTCTGAAGATACATAAATCAAGAAAACGCGTGTTAATTTAAGACATACCATGCTGAATACGTGGCTTTGCATTAGGTAAGTGCTACATTTTTTGCAATATGCAATTTTTCCCAAAGTACCAGTATTTCAATTAAAAAAGTTATAAAAACCATCTTCCATTAAGTTAGATAAAATTTGATGCATGCAAAATATTTCGTCTATATTGATTAATCAAGAGGTGACGTTACATATAGCAGGTATATATGCAAAATTACACACAGTTTCGCGCAATTTGCCATCGGATTTGTCATTCTGCTTCGATGGGTACACGTCAAAAACTTTGTCTTCCACATATTGAATTTATAAATTAAGCAACTATTTATTGCGTGGGAGGTTGTACCAATTCTTTACAAAAATTTTGCTTCCTTAATATTATAACCAATCCCTTTTTTCTAACTAGTCGCAAAGAAGACAAGCAACCGTTAGTTACACGTAATCGTCATCAAAAAATGACGGCAAAATGTCAAAATTAAGTCAAACTAAAATTCATAATTTGATACGTAACATTAGATTTGCGATTCTCGGCCATATTAGAAACACATACGTGGCGTTTGACTTGAAATCGCGACTTCTTAACTTTTATGCACATAGTGAAACAACGTTCGTAAAGATTTGGCCACATGTATATAGGCTATACAGTTAAAGTAGCATATTTCGAGCGGGTCGTATTAAAAGCTTTAAACGTGTTTTAAACCTGATAAAGCTGTCATACTTCTCAAACCAAATATTTCCAATTTTAATTCTAATTTCATTTTTTTCCTAATATATGTAGTGCTCGTAATTGATACAAGCAAATTTCTTAATGACGCTTTATTTAAAATTAAAAAAAATATTGCAGCTCAAATAATTTATCAAAATATAACCACATAATCAGAAGACTAAAATTTCCGTATTTTAATGAATTTATATTACCTTAATAGTTTACGACTTGTTCAATTTATTTTAAAAAACGAAGCACGCGTTCTGTTATCTAACTTATATATATCGATCTCTTTCGACTCTCTCTCTCTCAATTGAAACACGTCAACGAGATAAGTTGTAGCCTTCCAGTTTGTTTGAATGCAAACATTCACGTGATTAAGTTTGTGAAAAAGTTAAGTTGAACATGATCTAAAACAATGGGCTTCTCAGTTTCTGATAAAAAATAATCTTTCATTTGCAAATCCCAAATGAAATTAATAGGAGATTGAACACAAGAAACATAGATAAAAACCTAATACATACCTGCATATATATTAGTTCTTCGCAACAAACAGTATTTGACTGTAATATATTGAATTGAATGAGGTCATGCTTACCGCGAAATGTGATAACTGATATCGATGAAGGCCAGAGTGTATGGTTTAACTGGAGTAACAGGTGTTCGGAAATTGTTGTAATTCTCAATTTGGGTGAACTTTAGCATAATTTATATCCATCAGGTTGGTATCATGTACCGATTCGGAAACCATAGTGTTAGTATCCGGTACTCATCGATTTCAAAAAAAAGGTATCAGTTACTAACACAATGGCCATAGTGTTAGTATCCTTTACAGACTCGGTATATATATTATATAGTGTGAGTTATCATTGAAGTCGTATTATCGTTGACTTTAGATTATGTTAGCTTCACTATTACAGGTTTACACATTCGTCTAGGAAATTGTACCGTCCTATTATTCCACATTCTTCTACCAAATATATAGTGGTTAAGGGCGTAATACCGGCTCCTACTGATGAGTCGCCAGTAAGCACGAAACGAATGTGCATGAGATTATACTTTCCGTTCATACTGTCTTTGGTTTATCCTTCTGGTCACAACTGAACTAATTTGTTACTAGGTTCGCAAAACCTAATACATACCTGCATATAATAGATTTCTTCGTTTACTATCAAATTTATACTTGGGAAAACTTTTATTAAATACATCAACACATGCATAAGTAAAAGCATTCGTAAAGACGTGTTCCGTTGTAAATATGTTTACAAAAAATAGTAACTTACATTGAAAGGAAATTTCCCTTAGAAAACTGCTTTATATATATATATATATATATATATATATATATATATATATATATATATATCCGTAAAAGCATATATTGAAACATAAGTTTTGAATTAAGTACATCCAAAATAAAAATCCCTCCAATCATACAATAAACACACGGTTATATTTATAAATAGTAAAAATACACCTATTCATCAATATGCCTTCTTTCGTACATGCATCAACTTTGATTAGAGCTGCAAAATGCACCAAGTTTTAAATATATTAATCAATATATATATATATATATATATATATATATATATATATATATATTTACCACAAAAATTAAACAAGCTTGGCACCGTCTTGAAAATCAGCTATTTCCGATTACATATTGGAAACGGAGCACCCTATCTATTTGACCAATTTCTCAATTCTACATAAAGCAAAATCAGAAAAATTATTATTTATTTCTGAAATCCTTTATATAAAACAACAAGCACCTGGCCTAAATATTCAAATGTTTCATCAACATGATATTCTAATCGACTGGCCACGAATAACAAAATTTAACAACAATTTAATAGTATCCAGGCCAGACCGAACAAGCCCTCAACTAGACTCAACAGACATTCAATCGGATTGGCAACAAACCGAAGAGGAAAAAACATATGCACATATGGTGACAGAAATTTCCAAACAATTTGAGCATTCAACATATCAAATCGCACTTGCGCTTTTACCAAGTGAAGAACGCAAATTTGCGAAAAAGAATGAAACGAAAGACTACATCCGGAAAAATAGCGCTCGTAAACGTAACAGCAAACAATGCGAACTAAAAGTTAAATCTCAAGCCAGCAATATATTAATGACCAGATCTCAGACATCGCTTTGCAATACAGCGAGAATGACCTTTACATGCAAACACACACACACAAACAAAAACTCATACACATTTACAAATCAGCCAAAACATGTAATACAAGTAACACAGAGTCAGATTTTTTGCCACCCACATAATCAAATGAAAACCCAGAATATATATAAATGTAAGATTGCAGAGCGAAGTTTAATAATCTCTTTACATGGCCATTATCCACTTTGTCATGAATGTGTTTTTTCTTCCTAATTATATATATATATATATATATATATATATATAAATGTGTGTGTATATGTAATGTTATGTGTGTTTGTGTGCTTGTGAATTTTGTATGAGAATACATAATTCCATTTGCGAAATTCTCTAGAAACGAAAAAAGTATTGATGTACAATTTTGATTTGGATTTTGATAATAATTATATATATATATATATATATATATATATATATAGATTATTTTTAATTAGTCAATTATGCTAAATATTTTAGCAACAACGGTATACCGAAATATTTAGATTGCGCTTAGCTAAAACTGTATCCGTAACATAGTGATTCATTCGCACAAAATACCCGCTGATATTTAATTTGACATTAACCATTGTTGCTTTGAGCGCATCGCAATAACTGTTTTGTTTCAAACCTTGTGCAAACAACAATTTTGCAAGATGAAAAAATGATTTTACTGCATAGTATTTTCATTTGAGTGCGGATATTTTTACAAAAAAAGTCAAGTTTTTTTTATTTTTAAGACGATTTATCTTTGTTAACATACATAACTTAGTAAAACTTTCGACAATAAAAAATCAAACATTGGCCCTATTTTATAAAATATGTTGAGATTAATAATGAGCTTACGTGTATGAAAAAAAATAATTTGTACATTATGTCATTATGCTATGTTTTTCATATCTATTTATTAAACGGTTTCGCAGTGTTACGTCAGTGCAATATAGTCCATCTTCACTTAGTCAAGGGTAAATTTATTGACCAGCCAAAATTCCATGTAAAAGCATTACGAAGTAATTTGCATATTTTATTATTTTTAAATCCAGCTGTTAGCCTGGACGTTGTAAAATTACTTTTAAATTCGGTACAAGAGGCAAACAAGTTTTCTCGTAATTGTAAAGTAGATACTCAGGTAAATTACACTCGTTGGCGTTCCACTTCAAGCGAATCAGAAGAAAATGTGCAAACATTTTTTCTTTTATCGTCCACAATTTACCTTGTCTGAAACAACAAATAATGTTCCTATATTGAAATGCGGAACCCGCAGATTAAAAAGTCGCAACATATATTTAGCCTTGCGGAGAAGCTTATGAAAATGACAAAAATATAGGCTACCAGAGTGTAAGGCTATTTGGGCAGGTAGGGAAAAATCACAATATCGTCGATTACGCGTTAAAAATTACACAACGACTGTGCTTACTCACAATATGTGCAATCTGTGCCTGATAAGGTTCTATTATACGACAGTGTAAATTATCCAATGTGACATTCAGATATACATGTTTCTTTCGTGTTTTCGAGACAGACGTTATCGCTCTCATTTTTCACTGGTGAAAAGCACACTAGGAAATACACAAGGTAGACTTCTAGCAGGGTTCTTTGGTCATCATGGACCGTTTAAGCTAAAGAGAGTTTATATTTTAACTTTTGACATAAGGGAAATTTTGTTCTGTGAGTCAGTCATTCGTTGCAATTAGCGAAACGTGGTATTTTGATTGTTAGCATCGAATAGTTAATGTGTACTGTTAACAATCCACAATTTGTCCTATTCAAATTGATCAAATAATACATAGCTATTCTTCTACATTTCAATAAGTATGTAATTGAGCTAGCTAAGTTTATTAGTGTTTACTTTCCGGCATTGTATCAAATTCCTGTAATTAATTCTTTTTTGGGACATGTTTCGTTGCACGAGGCCAATCTCGTTCTGTAAGTCAAAAACTTGTACGAACTAACTTTGTCCTAGTGTAGTGTTTGACATTCAAATGATTGCAGGTTAATGGAAAATGAGACTGTCTCCAAAATTCTTGGCAAACAGAGCTTTAAATGCCGTATCTTGGCTAAAGTAACCAAGAAATCATCCGGCTCTACGATCATGCAAGTTATTCTAATCGCGCCGAAGTGAGATTATTTTCTTTGAACAACTGGCGACATGCCATCACAAGACGTAGCGACGTAGTCCATGCAAGTGGGGGTATGCCATTCATCAAACTCAAATCAAATCTCTAGCATACATTGAAATCCATCATGGTGGTACCATGTACCGACTCTGCACCCATAGTGTTAGTACCATTTACTTCTTCAGTACTATAATGTTGTTATCGGGTACTGACACAAAAGCCATAGTGTTGGTATTATTTACTAGCTCGGTATATATATTATATCGAGTGAGTAGGCGTTGAAGTCGTATTGTCGAGACTTTATATGATGTTAACTTCACTACTGCAGGTTTACACATTCGTCTAGGAGATTATAACGTACTATATTCCCACATTCCTCACCCAAATATATAGTGGGTAAAGGGCGTAATACCGGCTCCTACCGATGAGTCGCCATTAAGCACAAAACGAATGTGCATCAATTTATACTTTCTTTTCATGCCATTTTTGGTTTATCTTTCTGACCATAAATGAACTAATTTGTTGCTAGGTTCGCAAAACCTAATACATACTTGCATATATATATATATATATATATATATATATATATATATATACCTTTATATATATATATATACTATATATATATATATACTCAATCGATTCTCCGCCTCAAACAGTATCTAACAAGTCAACTCTATTCCAGTACCAACTCTGTAATCAGTACCATTCGTGAAAATATACTGTAAGTGCTCCACAAGTATAAACAAGCGATCGGACTATAACATTGAGGTTGCCAGATTTCGGTTGGCGTTACACTGCTTTACACCGCCTACAATTCATCCACGTAGCCGTGTACTAAATACAAATTTAAATTGGCAACGAGCCGTCATGTATACCTATTTTTCTGGTAGCTAACTCGTAAATGGAGGTGATAACGAATGAAACTGTAGTTCAAACGAAAAGAAGAAGGAGAACTCAAACAATCCTCTACCACCACCACCCGCGCAACCAATGTTCGTTTAATCCTCTGCTTGTTTTCTGACGAGAAACCTTTATAGCGGATTGGAACTAATTTTAGCAACAACGCTACTTAATAAGCACTGTTTGTAGTAATATTAAGGAAAGATTGTAACCTGGCAAAAAGTTGATCTATTTTGCCATTGCTTGACAATAACCAGATGAACATCCACAGGGGCTTACTGTTTTAGTGGATTTTGAGCTGCGTCGCAATACAATAGCCTTTTTCATCTACATGCCAAAATCAAACATTTTACAAGCATCCATAAAGCTAAGCAAACCAATCACCTATAAAAATATTCTTACTGTTCCACATATTGCAATCAGCGTATCCACCAATGAAATGGAAAAAGCATTCACCATCTTTTAGGGAGAAGACTAAATTTTGCTTCTTCATAACAGATAAACAAGCTGCCGCAAAATAGCCTTCCTTCGGTAGACTAGGGTTATAGTAATAGCTACCTGAACTTATTGTGTGATCCGGAGCCGGGAATCCATTCTAAAGAAGTTCACATCTATCGTTGTCTGGTCAATTTGCGAAATGACGACACACCAACTATTGATAACCGTTGTGGTTTCAATTTAATCTTGATTATATGAAAAGTGTGACATGCTTTTATCGACAGCAGGTTTAAAAATGGTAAGAAATGCGAACGAGGTCAACTCAGAGATGGTTTAGTCCGTAAATAGGAAATGTGAAACGTTTTCATTCGGTTTATCGTAAACATGACTATTGCCACTGATCTTAGTATTTACACTTAAGCGATAACGGGTTTAGACAATAGATAGCGTACAACTTTGTAAATCGATATATTTATTTATATAAACTTTGCAATCTTTACCTAAATAACAAATACAATATGTATAAATTTGTTAGCTTATACCAAGTATTAAATAAGGTAGCAAAGGTAGTTTATCCAGTAGGCATTTTTCTTAATTATTTGGAGGTCGTCCCAAGTTCACAATAAGTAAACAACCGCTGTATTTGATGAATTACTTTTGCTATAATATAAAATTCTAAGTTGATACAAATTAATTTATTTATATTGCGATTAATGTTTATATCAAGCTGGTAACACCGACTTGATTAATTTTTATTATCACACGTGTAATCGATGATAGCTTCAATGTATAAAATCGATGTTCCGGTTTCGTTTTATTTACGCCATTGCCAGTTGAGCCTCTAAAAGAATTCATCAGGAATAAAGATTTATGAGAGATATTCAACGCCAATTGCTAGCTACAGCACTGTTCCAGATAAACATCCTGCATATCATATAAACAGGCAATTTCTGCGGATGGAAAAATGATGATAACTCATTTTATTAACCAATTTTGACGTAGATAATGAATAAAATTTCTTTAGAAAACGAGAGATAATGTTTTAGACGAAACTAATTATGTAGCGATACAGAATGACAAAATAATTACGTATATTGTTCATGTCATTGAGGTAAATATCTGCCCAGTCTCCTACCTGAAAGGTTATAATTTCATATTATACTTCTTAAATACAACAGGTTATAAAAATAATCTGTTTTTATATTTTTGTATGATATTTTGTATTACGTTGACGCATTAAAGCAGGACTTCCTTGCTGTCTCAGTTGTTTCGAAATAGAAAATAAAAAGCATCTTTTCAGTTTATAATTTAAAGTTCTTATGGCAACGCAACTAAGCAAATAGATGTACAATTTTATCCTTCCTTACTATAATCGTTTTATACGTATACAGCATCTAAAGTGTGCATTTACTAATGTCTATCATACACTTATGTTAGAATGGCATATATTACAATAAAATTATTTTATGTAGAACTTTATTCGATTCTAGTTTGAGCATAATTATCATTAGCATTGTCGATAATCGTTTTTATTGGTCATAGTTCACCTAGTAAAAAATAATGCTTGTGAAGATTTCTAGTTTTAGGATTTTATGCTGTGCGAATTCTCGCCTATGCAGTAGATTTTTCTTTCGATTAGTAAATTTAAGGTTTACAGATTTTTAAAAAATATGATGACAAATATATAAGCAGAGAAGTTCAGTGCAATGTATCTTTTAGTACTTACTGGAAACTCACAAATTTTCTGAACACACATATAATAAATTTAGCCTTCTTCCTTAATCTAGCAAGCTATTATGGGAAAATAAGTAATTGTTTTGCTGTAAATACTACTATTTCCTTAATAAAAGTGAAAGCTTAATTAAGGTATAGTGGCAGGATTTAATGACTTATGTGTTATTGGCATAAGATAGCATATAATATCAAATGCCATTTATCAACCTGAAAGGTTTCGATCTCAGTGAATACTTATCAGTACGTTGCAGAACTACAGCGAAAAATATTCAAACACAGAAGCATTTGGGTCAGGGTCTTGCATTTGCTTACCCACACTATCTGAAGCTCTTCCTTGCTATCTGTTTAATCTTTCACAGGTGGCATGGTTTATTTATTATAACGACAGTTTAATAATGGCAGGTTCAAAGTTTAAATTAAAGGCGATTCACACAAGGATCTGCGCGAAGGAAAAATTGACCAAAACAAATTTGCTCACAACAAAAAAGTGTTTGAGCTGCGTGCCTACAAGAGACGAGTGGTATTTCTCTGGCCTAAACCATTTCATAGATAAATCCCGACTGCAGCAATTTAGCAATCCTTTGGGGTATACCTGATAACTTGGCTATTGGTCCAGATAGTGCATTGTGTTTCCTGACATATACGAGTTAACTTCATGTCAAAAGTGTGCGTACAATGAAATGGCTTATGCCTAATTACATTTAGATTCACTTTCTGGGTTGACATGCTGTCTGACTTACATTGGCCGATCGGGGACAGCCCATTGTAACTTTAGTTTGGATGAGATACAAATTGAGTTCACCTGGAGAAAAGTCTAACAACAACCATAACTGATTGATAATTGTACGAATTTATCAGCTAAATTTACATGAGGATTAGTTAGAAATACCTGACCCACATTTTATTTAACATCTCGAAAATCATCGGCAGCAATTCTTAGAATATCTTTAAGATCTCTGTTTAAAGATTAACTTGATATATTTTATGAATTGCGTTCACTATCCTTTACAATGAATAAGTATTACTGAAAATATTATTCATATTGAAATATGCAAAATATTTTATTGTGCGACATTCCTCGGAAGAACAAACTATTAATAACATGTCAGATAGGTAAGCCATGATTATTGAAATTCTAAATATAATTCCATTGGCAAGTACGTGAAGGGATAAATAAGAAATAGGAATTGAGTGAAAGAGGTCGCAATTGAATACACTATAATGCATAATTTAAAACATAAACTAAAAAGTTCATAATTAACGGTGACAATCAGAATAAAACATTATTATAATCATTTAATTGATTTTTTTATAACATGTTGTTCGAATTCATTTCAAATCCATATACAGTTTTCACAAACCAGTTATGTGTCAAAATGTTATTAGTAGTTAGAATTCTGCAGATTTTCATGAGCTGCAATTAGTTATGTGACTTTAATAGAAGACTGCATTTATAATAATTCTTCTCCTTAATTATGTTAAAGCATAAGATTTTAATCATAAACTTGGTCTCCTCTTTTCTTGGTCATTTTGTTTTAAATATTAAATTTAAAATATATTTCAAAACAAAAATATAATGGTGTCCATTTAATTTCTTTTCAATTGAACACCATTACCAGAATGGCATTTGGCGAATGTTTTCGCTTTGCCTCTGAATAAAGTTTGCATTTCGCAACATATGGATGAGATGATTACGTAAAAACTGTAGAAAATATTTTCAGAATAAGGCTATCGTTGTTTTCGGATTCCATTGAAAAATGCTGTTTATTTTAAATATTTAACCACTAAACATTTGTTTCAAACAGAAGCATAATAAAGTTTAGACCTGGTAATGCGAATTGAACTTTTCAAAAATTACATAAAAAATGATTAAAATGTTTGAAAAACCTCTTCGTTATACTGATATTTTGAGAGTTATTCATTGGAAAAATCGTTCAAATGTCTATTATACTTTCAAATTTCTATTCAGTAATAGAAAAAATGAAATGTATTTCAAATGTAATATGAAATAACAATCTGGGATTTTCCAATGTATTGGCATTTAGTGAATTCTTCGTTCGTATTTACACCATCATTATCGTCATCACATATAAATAAAAAATACATTTTTAATTGTTTATTCAAGAATAATTTCTAATATCAACAAAATAATAATTTGGGTAGCGAAATTATTAGAGACATTTTTTTAAAGCTGAAAACCTAGTTACTATGAATATATTTACCTATATAACACACATACGTGAGCTAAACTAAACCATTGCATAACACTATTTTGGCCAAGCCAATTTTATGACAAGTAAAATTCGTCAGTAAGACTTCTTTGTGGTTTTTCTGTAACGCATCATAGCCAAAACGAATTCTCGCAGCAAATTCTGTCAATAATGTAAATAAGGTTACAAAGATGATTCTACAATAAATCCGCTACAATTTAGCCAATGAACTAGACAAAATGCCATATCGCGCAGGAATTCCAACCAAGAACTATGCTGCGCTCGCGTACCAGATCCTGGAAAATGAGTGGGCACTATACAACCCAAATTAGATATAGTTGACTTTAACTGTTTCAGCTGTATCAAAATCCTCACACCTTGTTTCTTACGCCAATCTAGCGCCGGATGAGAGAACAGAGCTCTACTGGGCAATCGAATTGAGGTCCTAAGAAAGACGTGACCGTGGCCATGTAGTTGTTGGAGCCTTATTTGCTTTTCTAATACGGTGCACTTGTTGGTCTATCTAAAAATTCTTTTAATGACGTCAGAGTTAATTATTCGCTGTTGGAAACATACAGTGCTATGCTTTTTAAAAAAAACGGTGATTGAATGCCTGTTAGCGTCTCAAATGATCAAATCTGTGTGGCCAAGTCTCACTCGCGTACAACGTGTATGCGCCTACAAATGCATTGTAAGTACGACCTTTAATGCAGATTGAAATACTCGTGGTTCTCCATAAAAAGCGAAGTTTCTAGAAAGCCACTCTAGCTTTAGTGATTCTCATGCTCACCTCGTCAGAAATATTTCATGTGCCATTGATAGGAATGCCAAGGTATGTAAATCTGTGAACTATGTCGCAGAGTTGGAGTGAGTGATGAGTGATCCAGTAAAATTAGCTTACATTTAAAGGTTTCAAATCTTATATCGATAGACGGAGCAACGTTAGCCTATCTATTCTGGGTGGTTTGATTAGAATCTCGATTGTAGTATAATAGTATGATATCGTCTGTCTAGTTAAGATTGACTAATATACCGCTCGGAAGAAATCCAACACATTCATCCGTCACGCATGGAAGATTGCTGTTCAAAATAACGTCTATAGAAAGAATTAAACAAAAAGGGAGAATGTAGACGGTCTTGACAAACACCATTACTGGTAGAAAAGTGGTCTGCTAAGTGATTGTAGACCTTAAATCGACCATAAATATTTGTGAAACTTCGACATGAATGTGGCTGTTTAATAACTTTTCTTAAGATAAAAATATTTTTCAAACAACATTGTCCTGACCGGAATCCGACCTGTTCATCCCAATATTGTGATTCACTTGAAGCACTACGACAAATTAGGTTAATTGAAGCAAATAACCTAGAGACGACTGGAGTCAAGCTTATATCATGTTAGCTATTGCACGTATTACGATTGCCTTCTTTGAAGTTAAGAATGGAAGTCGACTCATTCTAATCAAGTGATACGGTCATCTCATTCCATAATAAAAGTTAGACAACTCTCCCAAAAAAATATCGCCACTATCCTTAAATAATACCAAATTAAATTATCAAGGCCTCCGGATTTGCGGCGTTTAATCTCTAAGATTACATTGCGTGTTTCTAACTCTGAAGGTTCTTCGATACTAACATACCATACTGTTGATGATTTCTGGAATCGGGAATCACGCAGGTGCCCACGAAATTCATCTCTGTATTGTTCAGCCCACCAATCATGACGACTTATTTTACCATTGGTTTTAGATGGTTCGTACACTCATTTATAGTTTCGCTAACTTTTAATTATATCCGACCTGTTGCGCAGTTAAGTTGGAATAAACAGCGGCTATTACTAGATGCGAAATTTTAATCAATCTTTTCGTCCTTTTTGGTCCAAAAACTCTACGGTTATTATTTAAGCCAAGTCGGCTGGTATTTGGCGCTTAGTTTTGAGAATTTTCATGGATTTTACAGAGAAACAATTAATATTTTTATAGTAACTTACCATGCCACTTAGAGTAATACCAACATTTCGCATAGTGGAACTTAGCTTTTCCCTAAGTAAATTCGAATTTCCGCTGCCAAGACCAATTAATTTCGTTTATAAAAAATCGTCATATATTTATCGGACGGATGATTTTCAAGGTTGTTAACATTTATTTCGGGCTTATTCTTATTTATTTTTCCGGCAAAATTAAATAAAATTCTACAGCGTACAATGGCATTGCTTGAGACAACATAAATTTTCTTAAACGAACAACAACCCTGGATGCAACCACGCAAAATATAACAAATTATTACATACATATATTTGAGTTTACCGTCATCCCAGGGCTGAAGGACGCAATGTAGCTCAACATATTACACAACTTCTGAAATTTGTGCTACTTAGATATAATCTAACATTGGTGAAGCTTACCAACAGCCGCTCACAACTATCTTGACGTAGGAGGTGCAGCTAGCACCTAAATGAAATTCTACTTTACTGAAGCGATCAACTGGTGCATTCACATTTCTCAAAAATAAAACTATATCTCATCTTATTGCTCTACTTAGTAAAGGGCGTAGGTCGGTGTAAAAAGTGTCTGTGATGTTTTTTGTTTTGCAATTGGTGGCAGCCTGCGCAGATAAGACGAAAAGGCAATGTAGATTACGATTTATGTCATTGTTTGCTGTACGTGCATTTCAAGCGTGCCGCACAAAGCCATCTATTTACCGGGATCCATTCGATGAATCAATCTTCAGCTTGTGAGCTAATGACAAAACCAACGCCGCATTTACTGGCATGAGAAAACTTTGTGGAACCCATAGTTCAACGTCTGTAACGCATAGATACTAATATTGTACCCCGTTCTGAGAATGATCGTATGATCAGTTAATCTGAGCTCTGTTACGCAACTTATATAGATTTAAAAGTAAGTCAACGTACGTGCGAAAGCTTCTTGTTCTCCAGTTTTTTTTTAAATGTCTGCACATTAAATGCGCTAATGTTAAAACGAAACCTATGCTTAATGGAAGGAAGATTAATTGGCAATTCAAAATTTGGATCAGTGTTAAGCTCGACACCTACCATACGCATTGCATATGAAAGAACGTTTCTGTTAGATCGAGAAGAGGGAATTTAGGGATAAAGGCTGAATCTGGGATGAAGGTGTCCGCAGTAGCCTTATTTCGCTTATCCACACTGCATGATTCAGCGGACAGGGAACCGTTTTCATAATGTGCGAAAACTGTTGCAGTATGTATTCATTATAATTCTTATTGTTTATGAATATATGTGTGCCGTAACACTACACTAGGTAGCCCATTCCCAGTGAGAATAGGTTTGTACTCAAAGTATTTGTTCACTCAAATAATGTGTTAACCAAAACTGATGAGCACTACCTGCACAAACGCCAGGGCCCAAAATTTCCTTCAGCAGCCGAAACCTGCCGCTCGCGTCTGGCACGTTTGCTCTCATTTCATTACTACCTAATAATCACTAAGTGTTTTAGCATAAATAAATCAAATTTGAGGCTTCACATGAAACTGGATGGTGGCTCTATCCCATTAGACTCAGCAAGGTTCATGCAACCATTTCCTAGCTTGTGTTGCCAGGCCGCAAATTCCTTTGCTTAAGAGCCACATTCTCGTCTGACAAATACATTTTAGTTTGGAATGAAATGTATAAATTAATTAACCGAAAACAGTAAATTTCAACAAGTTATGAAATCAAAAACGCGCGATAGCGCTATTTGCTATTAAAATAAATGAATTACGCTTGCGTTATTTTTAAATATACCAGTTATAAATATTTATTTTTATAGAAAAATTAATATAAACTTGTCTTAGTAACACATAATGACGCGTTTTTAAATAGCATAGACCAGATTACAACTATAGTATAAAATTAGACATTATCTTTCAAACTGAAATATTTTTATGACCTCAATTGTCGCATTACCTATATTTAGATTAAATTAAAAATATCCTGACCAGAAAGACATATACAGAAATACTTTTATAGTCGCAAAAAATTATTTTTTATCCAACTTCATTTATTGTAAATTTTTAATGAAGAAAAGGATCGAGTAACATAGATGAATGCGTTTCAGTTTTTGAGGCAGTTATTCAGTTAGTAATAATTTTGCAGCTAGTAATTCTGCACTAGTAAACTATGTACGATTACTAACAGGTTGGTTATCTTAACATGTAAATATAATTAGTTGTGTGTAACTAACACATATGTCTGGTGTACATTGTAGTAGGTACTGATTTGCTAGAACGATTTATCCAATTGAGTGTGTTCAAAAGTTTTCGTCCGATTGCTCTGGTGCTACAAAATTATTGACAAATTATAAACAAATTCATTTCTTCACTTTATGCCAGTAACATTTTTCATCAATTTATTTAGAAAAATAACCCGTCAAAGTAACGTAGACTTATGCATTTTACGGCAACGATTGGAACTATTTCATAGATTGTAATAAAAATGTAATGGTAAAACCAGTTTTGCCCAAATATTTAAAAATTTGTTTTTCGTGATCTGAGGTAAAACAATGGAGATTTATAATCTATAAGCACGTGACAAATATACAGCTCTTAAACTGCAGGTGCAATTTGCAAAAGAGATTTTTGAATCCTCCTTTTTATTTCAATTATTTTTAGTAACACATTTTGCTTTATTAAAATGAAACTTGCTCTAAAACAAGATGAACGTTTAAATTTATTAAAATTCACTTGTATTTGCACATAATATTATGCAACCAGTATTTATTGTTCACTTTTATACTAGAATCATAAGTCTAAAGTGTGAAAAACAGTGATTAATAATTAAATTAATATTTCTTATATTCATCAAAATAACGAATTACAGACATACAGTACTCTACCGTTTGATAAACATCGCAGAAATGTTTTTTTTCTCACTAAAATAAATTATAAGTTTCTTATTGGGTAGTCTTTCACGAGGCGTATATGCAATTTTAGCAAAACTATTAATATTAAAACAAATATGCGATCAATAATATGCAGTTAAGTAGAAAGTTAATCGTAGACCTAGTCGATTTCAATTACTTGTATTGAATGCTTTTGTTCCTTTTGGCAATTTACTGTATATTTTTAAATGTCTTAATTTTTATTATATGCACCACCTTCTAAAGCAACGACTTACAAGTAAAATATAACGCCAAATACTAGATGGAGTAAAATTTCTAGCTTCACATTTTTCTCATAACATCCTCTTTTAATTTTATTAAACTAAATTTAGTAAACATTTTCGTTGTTAACAAAAAATTTTACTCATTATTTCTCATGATTATGTCAAAGCGACAGGTGGTCTAATTTAAGGCCGTATAAATTTTTCGCCTTAAATCAATATTTACCCTACCTCAAAAATATGCTGTTAAGGACAACTCGTAAAAACAAACAGAACACAACCATCAAATTTTAACTACTTTCTTTGATTGCCTGGCATTGTTTTATATCTCGTATATATATATATATATATATAACAAAGCAACAAAAGGTAGACAGTGGGAAGCATACTGAAGACAAACAGACAGACAAAGGTTTAGAGAAAACCCGCCAAATAGGCAAGCAGCGTAAAAAAGCAAAGCAGTAATTACATACTTTTGTTCCTCAATCCCCTGCACTCTTTATCATTGTTTTTAGATGTTTAATTATTTTCCAAAAGGAATAAAATATAGGTTTTTGAATTTCTAATATGAATTTCCTAAGTTATGTCAAATAATTCCAGTTTATACAATCTCTTTTAATGTAATATGTGTATATAGTAGACGAAAGCTAAATTACGATTGAGGCTACATGAACGGGTCATGCACATGTCTATTTGTAATTTGGAAATCTCTTTTATTACAATCGTTATAATACTGCACTTTTTTGTTTCGAATTTAATTGTCAGCTGATCTTCAATGCTGTGCCTAAATTGCTTCCCTTTCAAATAAGATAAAAAAGAGTTTGCGTCAATATCTCTTGTTCAAAAGAAATAGATTTGCTATGTTGTTCTATGACTGGTTAAATACAACGGTATTGGTTTTTACTTCAAGCTCGCAAACTTGATTTAAAGAATTGTTATCACTACCCGCGCAATCAATTATTGTAAAACATTTAATAACGTCTGCTTGTATGTATAAATGGATGAATTTTGGGCTAAGTAAAAGTTAGTTAAATGTTCAAAAACTACTGTAAAAAGAATTCTACCTTTGTGCAAACTGATGGTGCGTAATAATAACATATTAATTAAAACTTTATAATTTTTTTTTGAACTAACCAATAGTAAATGTGATTTAATTAACCAAGATCATATTTGGCTGAATTAATTTTCAATAATTCAACAATAAATTTTAGTATGTACTTTTATTGAACTATCCGCCTCTTTACTTTTAACTGCTTTCAGAAAACACATACACCAATTGTCGTTATAAATTTTCAACAGAACATAATAAATTGACAGCTGAAAACTTTAGTGCAAAATTCCCCTATTAATTTATTATAAGTGCATCGCGTAACAGTGATAAATTAAATTTTCAATAAAAATGAATGTTATAGCAAACAACGTGTTAAATAAAAATTGTTGTGATTCCATTTTTTAAACAATTAATACTTAATATTTATCGAGTTTATCCTGAAATAGTAATAGTTCACTTTGTTAAACAACTGTGTGATTAATTCAATACCCAATTAATAGCATCAGATGTAATCAGTAATATACGTCCTAATTAGATAGCTAAATTTGAAAGGTTTTCCAATTGTACATGAGCAATAATTTTGATACCTCATTAATAAATGCTACTTGTTTTATTTGCACAAAATATGGATGCCAAATATAAACACAGATTTAATGATAAATAAAAACGTATTGTGGTCTTGAAGTGAACCAAAATCCCATTACATTTAACCAGTTGTCTAATAACATAGCAAAACTGCCGTCACTCGCACGTACGGGCACGTTTCGACCTTCCATGATCATCATCAGACTACGACATCAAATTGACTAATGCCAATCAAATTGCAAAACATATATGTGGACTGAAAAATGAGATATGCTGTTCTCACCTCTAGTAGTCTTGCATAAATTGTATATGACAGGAAAAATATCGGCTGCACAATTTCCGTGCAATTACGAACATTAAAGTTTTTTTAGCTTGCTCAATCTGATTAGGGTGTACTACAAGCTCTCAAAATTTATTTTTAAATTTTTAACCACCACCCTCGCAATCACTCATTTGCATTAAGTTGTCTCAAATTCAACAATAAGGCCAAGCAATGAACGTCTGTTCCGTAAAAAGCAGATCATTTCGGTTGGCTTTCGACAAGAATTAAGGCTATAATTATTTATTGCTTGCACAATTTTAAGGTGTTATTTATTTCTAAAATATAGAAACAAGGGTGGCATTTACGATCATATCTGACATATATTACACTGCAAAACAAAAAAACAGTTTGTGTGGCAAAATGAATCATACACTGTTACCTTTTTATTCAGTTGCATTTACATGCATTCCGTATTATTTCATTCATGAAAACATATATTTGGTTCTAAATCGGGTTTTTGATAATTAGGATTCGGCTAATGCTTATTTTCATATAAAAAAAATCTGGAGAGTATTTTTAAACGATATGACTAAAGTTGATTTGTTTAAAAGCCAAAATAGTTTTTATCTCCTTAAACTGAGCATATTAAATATGAGTAAAAATTCACTGATTAGACGCCAACATGGTTTCAATTCGTTCATAATCAATTCATCAAATTAAATTATCAGTAAGTGAAATTGTAGTACAATATTCGAACATGAATTAATGGCCCGAAATTTTATTTTCTTAATCAAATCAGTTAATTTTAATTCCATTTATGAAATTATTTCAAATATCCTTAGCAGATGGCAGTGTGAGAGCACATTTATATAATCCACTCATGTTAATGTCAATAGCGTGTTTTGCAATAATTAGAATTTTTAGGTTTATTACAAATTGTTAATTTCATCAACACTGAAACTGGGCCATTTATGGACATTTTGCCCATATGTTAAGCATTTTATTTAAACAATGATTTCTACATGAAAAGCTGAGATAGGCATTTTTATTGAACATTTATTAATGGCAAAGGCATCAATTTGTTCTATTCTAAGATAAAAGTTGGGGATATAATTAATTGATCGACATGAGTTAACTTTTAATGGTCAAAGAAGAATATTTCTTCAATTTATGATTTAATTGCATGCACATGTATCGAAAATAACATTTTATGAATTAATGTCAAAAAGTAATGTTGCTTAAATTCAAATGTACCAAAACGTTTAATAATTAGAAATCATTCTTCTCCAAATATTATAGTTCAATTTTTTGGAATATTATTAATTTTGTGCACCAATATTAAATAAAAACTGTACAATGACATAATAAATTAAAATTGACGCGATCTTAAAAATAAAATTCGATATTATATTTGTGTGGCTTTCATTTTGACAGCCAAGTATTTAATTAAACATCATTACTAAATAAAAATAAGGCTAGATTATTTATTTTTAGAACTTATATGGCTACGCGTTTCAAAATTTTACTATTGGCCCTACAGAGCTATGTTTTAAAGAAGGTACTTTATTAAGGTTGTTTTAGAAAAATAATAAATATTTAAATTAAAATGGTTATAATCAATGTGGTTTTATGCACATTATGATAAAAGGCGCCAATAAGAGTTTTTTTTATAATAATACAGCCCAGGAGAAAATGGAAAATAACTTTTGATTACCGCGTTAGATCTGAGCATCTAAGTACTATGGAAATGCGGGCGCACTTGTATTTTCACCCAGATAAAAATAAAGTGCTGATAAAAATTTATGTCGAGTCTAACATAAACACGAATTAATACGCATTTTTTTAAATTATTAATATATACTTTAATTAATATCAAGCAAGTCTACACGCTATCAGTTGGAATTATTCTGATCTAAACTTTTATACCACATTAAAAAAGAGAAGAATAACTGACAAGATATATTTTACAGCAGGCAAATAATAATTGCAATATTTATACTTGTATTGCATTTTCCATCATAATACTGGCTGTGCTGTTGTTTTGAATGTTCTAACTGTTATTCTTTCCACTTTCTTCTACAGAAACGTCTAAGCGCTTTACATAATTATCATAATAAATTTATCATTGCTGTCTAGTTTCGTAAACATTTGGAACGTTCTATTCTGTAGTTGGACAGCTGGTCCTATTGCCCTCCGGCAAAAGACAATTTTGCCCTTGTGAAATGACATTTTTTTCATTATTGGAAATTGTGTTTAGCGAATAAAAGCATTTTAAATTAGGCCTTTAACTTAAAGCATACAATAAAATGTGATAAGTATATTTTATCAAAATTTTTTTGAATATTGTTTGATGAGTGAGCATCGAAAATCTCAGTTAAACACCAATTTCCGAAGTGATGTGTTGTCTTCTAAATGGCAACAGATTTGGGATGGCTAATTGGACGTTTAAGTCAAATGTATTCCCGCCTAGGCTCCACCTGAGTAAGGGGATAATAAAAAATAATATAATCTTGCGTATAAATGACAATAAAGTGTTGTGAGCGACAATGCAGCGTACTGGTTAGACTAGCACACTCCTGTTCTCGGCAGTACATAACGAGTTCCCAATAAGGAGGAAACTGGTGTACTGGATGAATCGCATTTGAAAAATTCTGAATTGCCTACTTCATAATATAAAAATTTATTTATAAAGAGATTATTGTTTACACTAACTTGATTTAAGTGATTAATATATAGCTTTGATTTAACGTAGCATGAGGTTCACACTGATTAAATGTCAAAAGGTATCTGAAGCTATCTGACGAATAGTCTAATACTATTGTTCATAAATTAAGATAAAATTTGGCCATGGTTTATTTCTTGAAAGAATTTTGTTAACATAGGTAGTTCTAAAATGTGATCAAGGAGATCTACGTTAGTCCAAGTGTGCTACTAGACATCTGATTCTCAGCAATTTTCTTATAAGTAATGTCTAATTGCATTCATTGCCATAGAAGAAATTACCGAAGTAATTATTTATACTCATTTGTATCCTTCAATTGTTTGAAGATAATTTTTACATTTAAAATATTAAAAAAAAGTTCATCTAACTGTGTCAGAAATGAATAAAATAATTAAGACACTTTGCGCACATGTATTATTACCACTGCGATAAAATCTGATTGAATGGTTGATACAATATTTTTTATTAAAAATTATAATTGTTTTAAAAATAATAATAATAATAATCACAGCAACATTATCAGTTAAAACTCACAATGTTGAAATTAATATTAATTATTAAAATTACAAAAATAATTTATCCAATCACAATAACAAGAAAAAATTTAAAAATTATTACAAAATCTATTAAATATAACAGTGACGCTGATCTTCCTTATAAAACTACGCTAACAGTATACTTGAACTCTTATTTACATTATAGGTCTTCAGGTGTAGACAACCACCAGTCTTTTAGTTTAATCTTGACATTTTACCACCCGTTATTATGATACAAAAACGTCCTCATGGGGCATAATTTAATCCGCTAGACAAGAATGTTTGTAGGATTGAAACGCAAAATTTCGGTAATTGTGATAAATGTCGTTTGTGCAAAAACGCCTTACATTGCTGACATGGAGCTAAGTAAAGCACTGTTATGACTTTTCACCATATTATTAGGAATTAGGTAGGATATAAACTGACACCTTATATATAGCACTGTTTCGGTCTATTTAAGAGACTCCTCAATTGTAACCATGCAAAAGGTGCAATTCTAATATACTACGCTTGTAAAATTTTAAAATTTAATTCTTTAGCGCTATCATTTACGAAAGTTTAGCGAAATATTTTTTATGCTAAAAAATACTCAATACATCCGTACAAGAATTTGACAGTAATTATAAGAAAACTACGTAATTTCTATAGCCAAATACTAGTTAACCGTATGCTGCCAGGTTTGATGGTATACTTAAAATTGCGTCCAAAATAAAAGAAAATGTATAAAAATGTATCCTTCTTATATTTGCAAGTATGTATTAGATGTTGCGAACCTAGTAACATATTAGTTTAGTTGTGACCAGAAGGATAAACCAAAGGCAGCATGGTTGCTGAGGGATAACTCATATGCATTTGCTTGTTATGAATTACGTGCCTATTAACTAGTCAGTTCAAAAAGAATAAGAATTAGATAACATATAATGCATGAACAAAAGGTATCAAACTACGTACAAAAATGTTTAATGATTACTTACGACTCACAAGTTTGAGTCGACACAATGCTACAATCCCACAACATATTTAGTGAATCAATATTAGTCAGCTAAACAATTTAGCTTTTTTTAAATTTCTTGAATATCCGTAAAGCGATATGGGGGTGTGGTGTTGTATTTAAATATTGATTCGACAATAAGCTGCCTACTCTTGCGCACATGAACTTATTTCTGCTCTTCATGATGAATTTGGCATTTATCCTGATCCCGCTTCATTTATTCTCATGCCAGCAATTGCCTCATCATACCCAACTATTGAATAGAAGCATAATTTCAACTACTGGTATTGCAAATATTTCTTTTTTTGACTTATTCAATGTCATTTACCTACCACAAGTTATGGGAGAGACGTAATAGCAGACCATATGTACCGAACCTGTTGGCTAACTGTCCAAATTTGCTTTTAAAAAGGCAAAAGCAGATTAACACCTAACTTTAAATGCGAATAATGCTCTTCGAAATGTGAAAGTAATAAATATTTTTGTATAATTGGAATAATATTTATTTTCCCGAGGCAAAATAGATGATAGGCAATAACCGATACAATTTTTTAGTTTGTGCTTTTTCAAAGAGCCGCCGTCAACGTATTTCAGTTCAATTTATGCCTTCCGTGTATCCAACGTCAACTCAATGGCAGTTACGCTTTATATCATTAGCAGGTTCATGCACATTTACAAAATTTGTGGCGCAGAATACATATAGTTGGTTGCCGCACACAAACCATATTTAAATGAAATGCCTACTGTTTTATGATCCAATATTTACATAAGAATATGTCCGCATTTATGTCTGCTGTGAATCTTTTATTTTATGCAATATTCAGACTTAATTTTATTTATAAAGCTATATCTGCGCAGAAAAACTTCAAACTTGACTAAAAACTTTCAAAAATTTTGTTTGTAATGGATATCAATGTCAACTGGTAGAAAGCCATAAAGTCATGACTTCCACATTTTCACGAAGGGGGAATATCACTTGTATATTACTGATACAATTTCGCTTTGCACAATAATTATCAATTTGATTTCAAAAGTTTCGAGGCCAAATTAATTGAAGAAAGACTTCGCTTGTAATGCGGAATTATAGAGGAAAATATTTTTGTCTACTGAATTGCTTCAATCAATACATTTTTAATGTTAATAAATAAAGTTTTTTCGGTTTAAAGCATGGGATGTTCACAAATCACGTATGGTAGTAAAGTTCTTTAATTAAATAATTGATTATCATCATCTAAATTTAATGATCTGCTCTTAGCTCGGTTGATCATAAAGAAGTCCGACTTTGTTCAACAGTCCCAGCTTTCAAGAGTTTGACTGCATGGTTCTAGCTGTGTCGCTTTGCTTAAAATGCAGATTGAATGAGAAGTCTCGAGTCATAAATATTACTTTCGAGTTACGTAAAATATTTACTAGTAAAGTCAAGCTTCATAATTTTTTTCGAACTTCACTAATCATAATTAGCATTCATAGATCAATTTAGCATAAGCTATACAAAACATAATAAAGTAAACTTTATTTAGCTCAAAATGTCAAACTGGATAAGAGGTCAGGGTTTATAAATTGGACAAAATTATTTCAAATTATAGAAATATAATTTAACAACTTTAAGATAAAAAATACAATTATCCGAAAAATCTCACTTTGTGCTGAATACCGATGATGATGTTGCATTTCTGTGGGCAAAAATTAGTGCTGTTCTGACGAAAGCCGCCAGGGGAGTTGACAAATATTTCAAAATACTTCTGAGTTTAGGCTTTTTAATTTAACTACTATGTACAACACAATCAGATTGTAAAATTCTGTTTGTAGAGCGATGAGATACAAGTGTACTAAAGGAATAAATACAGATATGTACGTGTATATATATATATATATATATATATATATATATATATATATATATATATATATATATATAATGATTATATAATTATTCTAAAGGAATATCTGTAGAGTAATCGAAAAAACGTATAATAAGGATAAATAAGCCACTTTTAGAAACGTGTTAAGGCCGCAAATATATTATTTCAATTACAACATCGATGGAGCACCATCTCATTCAAGAAGGGAGTAATTGTCTCAATTAAAATGGTTCTCATATTTCTTTAAAGCAATCGTAATGGATTTAGTTATTAATTTGTTATGATTTCTGCGGACGTTTTTTTGAGTGTATCTGTGCAACAGAACAAATTTCTTACTGTTGTATTGTTTCGTTTCTAGCGTCAGTGTGTTTTATTACGAAATTCTATTTTTTAATTACAGAACGAATGATCGTTTATTTCTCCGAGTAATAAGGTCTCATTCAGCTCTTGCACGCATAGGCACACACTTCATTGCCCATCGACACGCCACCGGTCTTGACATTCAACTTTTGTTTTAAACACTAAGGCAATTTCTTCTATATATATATATATATATATATATATATATATATATATATATATATATATATATATATATATATATATATATATATATCAACATCTCAAAAAACTGTAATCAAGAATATTACGTGAATAATATTACGCATAGATTATATATGTATATATATATATATATATATATGTATATATATATATATGTATGAATATACACTATTGCAGCTTATAAGTAAAACAACAATTTATAAAATAAATTCAATTACATCATTTTCATGCTTATTTGGCACTCCTGCACTATACCGATAACTGACGCAATCGAGATTGAATCTCGCGAGCAGTTGGTTCTTTGCCCGAATCGCTTTCAAATCCAACATTCAGATAGGAAATGTTGTTTAGAACTTTATAAAAAATACTGGCTCTGCCGAAATCGCTTTCAGATTCAGCTTCACTATAGCAGATTGTATTTAGAACGTTACAAAAAAAGCAAAACCACGATTTGTAGAAAATAGTTGAGTGTTGTTGCAAAGATCTAGTAGGTGTATGAACTTAATGCATTGCTTAGCTTTAATGGCGTAATGTCTTCATGCGAAACCATTTCATTTCGGTTAATCAGTTTAGCCGTAGCCATATCCGATCGTAGTTAAAATTATGTGTTGTAAAACTATGCGGCAAATTAAACCTGATCGAATTCAATTAAAATAATTGATAACATTGTCGCTTTTCCTGGTGACATTCTATCATATAGTAACAGTTGGAGTGGCCAGGCAGAAGGTTAAGTCGAAGGCGATACCATTAAGTAACAGCCTACATAATGGATAGGCCAAAAACTATGGTTTGAAATATAAACCTATTGCATTCACTGACCTATATTAAAGGGAAAATTGTTAAAATACTGTTTTGTATACAAAAAATTATAACCGTGCAATGTCAATATGACTTAATTAAATACATATAGACAAATTTCTATATATATACCCACATACACATAATACTTATATATATAAATAAATATATATATATATATATATATATATATATATATATATATATATATATATAAGTGTGTATAATCTTATCATTATATTACATACAATGGATAAGTGCCTAACTTCTAGGCAAATGTGATCGTGTTCAAGCACCAGAGGCGTAAATTTTGGTCTTCACTTCGTGAGTGCTCAATAAAAATAAAACCTTTCTTCTCGATCAATTTTATATTCTATCGTATGCAATGATTTACTTATATTGCAAAAGGTATCTAAAAATATAGAAATTCTGTCATAAAAGTTTAATTATATGTACATATAGATAAAATAAATAAATATATATATATATATATATATATATATATATATGTGAGTGGATTTTCTTGATAGACCGCCAGCTTCTTTTTGAGTAACATTTGCATAAAAGTTTTGTTCCACAATCAAGTATTTATTGAAACACCTTTTATTATACAATAATTTTTATCTTTGTGGAATCACTCAGAAACAAATGGTAATTTTAAGAATGTAAGCAATGATTCACCACAACTGATTTTATTTGTTAAGCGCAGAGTACAACAAGGTTCAATTTGAAAATGCTCGCACTCTGTATAGATGAGATATTGCTTAAAAGTGAATTATTAAAGCAAACGAAAATGACAGTTTTAGACAAATGACCCAATTAAAGAAAATGATGCTATTCTTAATTTAGAATTATGAACATCAATAAAACTGACTGTCAAACTGAAAATATTAATCTTTACATAAAGGAATTTTATATATCCCTAAATATGCCCTAAGTCAAGTGATTCATAAAAATGTGATATATATATATATATGTGTGTGTGTGTGTGTGTGTGTGTGAATAAAACACTCATGAGGATGATTTTAAAATTGGGATTTGTTCAATAGCTCATTTAATTTATATTTAAAACTTAATATATTTTCAGTTGCGAAAATCGTGGCCTTCCGTTTCAGTGACTGTGCTGTCAAAATAAAGTTATTTTGTATTAAGTTTTATGCATGAATTTGTCTTATTTGTAGCTTATCTAGATCTACATGTGGCTACACTTATTGTGTTGGCGTACTATATTAAGTAAAATAATATTTTATTCAGAAATTGGTAAACAGAAAATAACCTCATAAAGGATTTAAAACTGCTACATATAAAAATACAAATATAATTACAAATTTCATTGATTACCATATACTTAGTTTAGACTAAATCTTGAAAATAACATATTTGAATGACATTTTTGAATTTACAATTTTTTTATAAATGTGCAGACATTTTATGTATCTCTTCTATGAGCAAAAAGAAAAATAAATTTTATCAGATACGACAACCGTTTATTTCTCATTTACTTCGTAGTTATTTCCCAATGAAAATATCTTTATATATAAATAGGAAGACAAAACAAAATGGAAAAATTTAAACATGGAGAGGGCGTCTAAATGTTTCCATTGTGTTTTGCCTTTGAATTTATATATAAAGATATATTCATTTGTAGATAATTGAGAAGAATATTTATTTATCTTTTTGAAAATGAAGACTCGCGTTCCAAAAGAATATATATATATATATATATATATATATATATATATATATATATATATATATATATATATATATCTAAGGCACGTGTGGTGCTGGCTAAAAGTAAAAGACTCCGAATCCACCAGGCTTCGATTCGTGGTCTTTCGCGGTTAATTATGGACGCCAATTCTGGCTTAATTGCTTTGAAAATCTGATTTAGTGGTCGTTTTAACTAACATATATATAAATATATATAATCCTGGCATTCGATTTCAACATCAGTACATAAGTAAATGTATTTTAATTTTTAACCCCACTAGTAACAGTATTAAAATAACAAATTCTAAAGTTGCTGCCATCTATATTAAAACAAACTGCACCTTAAACATTACATCTTGAAGAGATAATAACGTTAAAATTTATCAAATTGATTTCATTCTCACTGAGTGGCCATTATAAATTTATTAATAAATCAATAATCGCAATGAATTTATTCGCGAAATATTTGCGAGAATACACTTGACAAGGAAGAAGTTACTTTTGTTCTATTTTTTATATAAAAGAAAATAATAATTTTCGGTTGATATTGCAGACCATGGGCAGTGATAAATGAATTATGAAATCAGTAACTTTAATGCCATAAAACACATTATACTCTAACAAATGATGTGAATTAAAATGCTTTCAGTAGGTTAACGTTTTTAGCTTTTCAGATGCAAATATTTGCATAATAGCTGATTTATCACCTGTTAGGTAATAACGAAATAAATGCAAATGCATTTGTTCTGTAGCCTGGAGATAAATTCAACAATATTCTGCTTAAAATCTGTACACAATTCGTTTGAATATTTAACTATTTGCTTGTCTTAAAATATGTATACGTGGATAAAATAATAAAATTTTCTGTGTTTTCGGTTTTAATTATACGTTGTAGCTAAATCTGGTTCATATATGTACTAAATCGTGTTTGGTCGTAAAGCTCTTTGACGTTACCATCGCAGTGGCTTCATCTGTATTTTGAAGTTTTGATGTTTGCTGTAAGACCTGTATATTTATGAGAAATTAATGTGATCTACATAGTATGTGTACCAACAAAAACAGAACGCAAAGTCAATGTAGCTTCTGCCGCAAGTAATAGCTTTCCTCAACTGAAATCTGTATTATTCATTGTTTAAAAAGAACCGCATGACAGATTTTAAAATAAACGTTTTCAATTTGCAAATACGTAGTGGGGTGTGCCAATTAATCAGAGACTAATAACTGCTGGCAATGCGACATTTGCATTCTTGTCGGTTTTCCATCGTGCTCTGATTATGATCATGGCAAGTCGAAATACCTCTGGGCGTGTGATTGACGGTAGTTTAGCTATATTGTATAACTGGCTAGACATAATCAGATTGGTGCAGATTCTAAACCTCAAATATTCTTGATTGAAGTTTTGTTATCAGGATAACGGGTGAATGTATATAAATTGTACAGCCGACATTTCCATTCGAGTTCTTCGAATGCCGACCAATTAAGTGATTTTACCTACATGGTTTGCGATTAACTCCTCGTTGGTTAGTTGCCGTTTTTTATGATGCTAACTACAGAAACAAGAAATGCTTTAATATGTGTTAATGGCGGTAGTTGTGATATGTTTTGCAAATTGCTAGATACAATTAGATTGGGTTTTATCCATAGATCGCAAACGTGATATATTAAAAAGTAATTATGCTATGCGCAATCGATAATATTTTAATTATATATTTATTTTTCGGTGTAAAAAATGCTGAAAAATTGGATGCTTGATATTGTGCAGCCAGTATTTCCAGACAAACATAGTATAGACTACATTTCCAGTGATAAGAACCGCATATCTAATTTTTCATAACGAATGTCTATCATCTGATCTACCTAAGTTTGTTGAGTTTCTCCTGTGATGTCTAATGTAGGTCGATGTTCGTCCATGTGTTTGACCGGCAGAAATTTGGCTATGTTCACAACTATTTGATTGGTTCTTAGCCCGAACACGCAAAGTTGATTTAGTGAATGTTAAATAGATTGACGAGGCGGGATTAAATATGCCTTTAAAGACTTGCAATGGTATAAATATATTCAAAACTGTCATCCATACGAAGGCGAAATCGCGATTTCAATTGTAAATTGGACGAACCTCTTTTAAAATAAGAGAATTAAACATTTGAAACTTAAAAGTGGTAACTGGCTTTCGCCTTTAAATGATAAAAAACTTTTCAAGACATATTTAAATCTACTGAACGCTTAATAACATTTTATTATCTAGGTTCGTTTTACAAAATAGAATATTTCAGTCTTGTGTTTCATGATATTAGAACATCGTCAATTCGAAATATCAGACATCTAATTGGAGCTGAAATGAATATAAAAATAATAAAATGCTAATTCGTCGAAAAAACCGTGCATTTATGTATTAAGCATAACGGCAATGGCGAATATTGAGTTCAGTTACGACCCTGATGATTCAGCCAAACCATAATAATTTTAAAAAAATTAAATAGTATTTCTAATGAAAAGACTACTTTTTATACCCTGTATATGAAGGAATGAAACAATTTTAACTTAAAGCAGATTAATATAAATGTGCGTTCGTATTTAAATACTTTTATGCCTTTATGTTTCGGTGAAGTTTTAAATATATAAAAGCCGGCACATTAATTTTAGCCTTAAAATTCGTGGAGCCAAAAATAAAACAACCCAGATTCAACGATTTTGTAATTAAACCACCTCAAAACAATGTCTGACATGGAATCTAAAAAGAAGATAATTGATATTAAGTGTGGTAAACATATTTAATGGGATGGTCGCGTGTCGTGTGTTACTTTTTACATAAAGTATATATATATATATATATATATATATATATATATATATATATATATATATTTTGTTTGTATATAAATTAATCCAGTGTATTGTTTGCCAAGCGGATAAAATATCCATTTTTTTATTCTTTCTCTAAAAAACATCTGGTAATCTAATTTAATTTCGTGCTGCGTAAATTTCCGCTGCTCCAACTATTAAATCTAGCATCAAAAGAAAGGAATAACCGTGCAAGAGGATTAAATGCCCGGCTAGGTTAATTTAAGTTAGACCATTACAATTTTATTTTATTTTATCAATAAATTTCTTGTTGACATTTGTATGGAATGATTAATAATTAAATAGACATAAATGAAGCAGGCGAGATGTTTAAAATAGCTTCCTAAGTAGTATTAAAGTTTTCTAAGAGAAATTTTGTAAATATTAGCTAAGTCGACTTATTTTAAAACTCCTATTATGTTATGCGTTCGAGTTTTTTATTGAGACATTGTCGAATAAGCCGATATCACGGTCAAGCAGAGAGATTTCTTTTACCATGCCCTGCCAGTTTTTGAAACAACAACCATATGAACAAAATATCGATTTGGAGAATTTTTATAGTTCAAACTCTGATGGTTATCTACTTGGAAATAAATTGTAACGAAGATAATTGAAATATATATATATATATATATATATATATATATATATATATATATATATATATATATATATATATATATATATATATATATATATATATTGAAGTCTTATGGCACGGTTTGTCTATTGCGAACTATTTAAATACCGAAACTAATTTGCCGCGGATGGGAATCGAAACGGAGCACATTTGCTTAGGAGTGCGGAGACTATATACTCTTCTAATTGTGCCGTCTATCCACATATATTTATTTATTATTTCAGCATAGACGTACCAAAATTTTCGGAAATTAAAGAAATGATAGTCAAAATTGCTGAAGCCAAGCATAAATCAATGTCACAATTGCAAAAGTGTCTTGTAGATCATGCAATGTGTCGAAAAAGCAAAGAATCACATGTAATTTTCAGAAATATGCTACGCTATGCTATTCGATCAGCCGTTAGTTAAGGCGTAGCATATATTCCATTGCTTTCGGCACAAAGTTCCAACTGTCCATCCCCAAATTGTCACTATAGAACAAACAGCCAAGTAGTATTGAACTGAATTATGATAGCGAAATATAATCTTTTTTGTTAGTAAAAGAAACAAATTGCAAAATATACTAAACCAAACTAATCAAGTAGACGAGCTTCATCTTTCCTGAATTTTCGTCAAATATTTACGACAATTTCACCGACCGGGGCTCGAGTCGTGGTACAATTATTTCTGAGTCTTGCAACCCTATCACAGTGAAACGGAATCCACGTACAACATGAAATTTTCATTTATAGACGAACTCCATTTTTCATAATTTTCTACAATTTGGCGTCACGTTCAGTTTGAAACTCGAATTCACCACACTTATTCTGTGATTAGTTAAAAATGAAGCATTTTGAAAAAAAAATTAATGAATGGCTAATAAGGGCGAAAATGATGTACTGGTCGAGTTACAATTTATTATTTATGCAGAAAGCTTACATATATTAGAATCCAGTCATAATATATATATATATATATATATATATATATATATATATATAAACATTGCACAATTGGGAAATGTTTTAACATTTACCAAAAATCATCTCAACCACGACAGTAATCGAAGCAGATTTGCTTCGGATTTTGACAATTATAACACTGAGGTAAGATTGCCGTGCAATTTAATTTCATATAACGACTTATATATTAGTTTTTTTTTCAAATTGAAACTTTAATGTTGAGTTCTATTGCGTATGTCGAATATCGCCGCCGTTTCCTTGTGTGGGCCAGTTGATAACACTCGTCGGTCGGTAAAATCTTGAAACCTTTAAATTTCCCGGTGCATCGATTTTTGGCCTTGATTGATTGGTTCTCATTTGTCTCTTCATTTTGATACCTTCCATCAGCTGCTTGACTAAAAATGATGTTGGAACAAGATTTTTCACTCTTTAGTCCAGAATTTTCGGCATTTAAATTCCAGTCACATCTTCAGTGTTGACATTATACGCACAGGAAAAGAACTTGTAGCAAATGTGGTATCCTCATTCAAGACAAATCTATTTATATTTATTTTAATTCCTAAAATATACAATAGAAACTATTTTTAGGAATTGAAATAATGAATGAATAAAGATAACGCATTTACCACAAGACGTTTTCTTTCCTGTGCGTATGGTGTCAACCCTGAAGATGGGACTGGAAATAAAGTCCCGAAAATTCGGAAAAT
The DNA here is from genome assembly GCA_029291075.1 of Eudiplozoon nipponicum. Taxonomy (NCBI): domain Eukaryota; kingdom Metazoa; phylum Platyhelminthes; class Monogenea; order Mazocraeidea; family Diplozoidae; genus Eudiplozoon; species Eudiplozoon nipponicum. The sequence goes on from JAQBSW010002675.1 coordinate 56,713, forward strand.
ATGTGAGAAAATCTTGTTCCAGTCGGGCAGATGATGGATGGCTTGAAAATGAATGGACAAGTGAGATCCCATCAATCAAGGACACAAACCGGTGCACCTAGAAATGCAAAGTATTTAAGATTTTACCGACTTACGAGTACTATCAATTATCCCGCACAAGAAAACAGCGCCGATCTATATATATATATATATATATATATATATATATATATATATATATATATATATATATATATATATATATATATATATATATATATATATATATCTTTATTTATTCTTATTTTAAAGCGAATATAGTGAACGGACTGCGCAATTGACTAACAAATACTTCTTCGTATGAAGTGTTTTATTACATTTAATTCGAACAAATAGGCTGATATGTTTGTAATTATTTTTTGTGTTGCACACTTTATAACAAATTAGTTAAATTAGAATCAGATGTGTAGACAAAAGTCAAAATAAACGGAAGTTATGATTTCATATGCGCATTCGTTTCGTACCTGCTGGCGACTGACGGTATTGTCTTCTTTACGGATGCATATACAGGCTGTAATGAGGTTGACTCCAAATTTCTTCGCCAATATGACTTGAAAGGTAATTGGCGAGTTGTTACGACGTATCAGCACTATGGTTGCCGAGTCAGTATATGATACTAACACAGTTTATTTCATGATATGTCAAATTTAACGAAAAATAAAAGCTAAATCTACTTCTAAACACATGTAGCTCCAGAAAATCCATACATTCTGGCCAATATGTAGTTTGCGTTATTGGTATATAAATGGCGTATATTGTTCTTGAAAGTATATTTGTTTAAACTACGAATGATTACCAGTTTTACAAATATATTCTACTAAACAAGGAATGTTTGAGAGGCTTTTATTATATATTAAGACATACCAAAATTAAGTTTTCATCGGAAAAAAAGAAATAAATGCAGAGTAAGCTGTATGGAAGTTAACGCAAAGATAACAAAAAATATTTTTTGTAATGAATGTTCGACATTTTTTTATTAGAATATAAAAGTCAAATTTGTCAATTAGACACTGTTAGTGGCGGTGAACTAACATATATGCAATTGTGTATTAGACAGAAATTAGTTCAAATATGGCCAGAAGGACAAACCGTAAAATGTGCTTAATTAAAGTCGGACACCTTAAAGCTAATGCGGATTATTAGACCGTATACGGTAATCGGATATAAAGGTTTTCTTTCGAAAATATGAATTGTTTCAGATAATATGTGATTTCATATATTTTGTCCGTTTAGGTTGTACTCGCAAAGAAATATAGTATTTTTAAGTGGTCATATTTGAAAAATTTCGTATTATTAAATTGAAATTTGAGCTTTGAACACAAAAGGCCACTTTATAGAATATGACTTACTTATTAGCGGACATTAATTTGCCGAAAAATATTTCAATATATTTACAGACGTATGTTGGCTAATACTAATCTCATTTTCTGTATGAATATCAATGACATGGTAAATTAGTGTAGCTATTTAATTGATGATAAACGAAAGCTCAAATTATGGCGTTGTTGATGTACATTTCGAGGGAATGAACAATTAACCAATGATTACACAATCCATTACCTTTTTCTTAAAAAAAATGATACACCGTTTGTTTAGATATAGTGAATGCATGTCGCCATTTACGATGTAAACGGTTAATGGTGAAGCCATCTACCTGCAATAATGCGAAATCTATGTACAAATTTATCTTATCCTGTGTAATTAATTGAAAAATTGAATCATTAGGACAAAAAATCCGATAAAAGTTTACAGCGCTTCTGTCCATTTGTCAAAGTTGTCCAGTTGGAGCTAATTAATTTTGCTAATTTGTTACTAATTTTTGCATCTTTCGGTGCACCTTCATTGTAGCTATAAAAACGCATTACACAAAATGGAAAACATGAACAAAATCACATTCATTTTACTTTGTCAACACTTTATTCTTTCTCCCGCAAGAGTGTGGATGTTGATTCAATGTCATATGTTGAATGCAAACGTTCTGACCTAATTTATGTGTATTTTTTGTGAATAATTGTCAGCAAATGATTTAAGCAAATGGTATTAAGGACAACTGAGAAAGAAAAAAAATCATTTTACGACACAAGCTAAACTAAACAATTATATTAAACATGATATTTCTGCAGGAGGGCGACCTAATAATTATGTTAATTATAATTTAGTATAACAAAACACATTCACCATATAAGCCGGCACTCCTCTACGTCAACTAAACGAAATCGAGTGGAAACTGCAGTCAATCTTTTGACACGCAGGATACATACCGTATTCCTGCAGGTTGCCAAATTACGGCCAAATAATATATAACATAACTATCATATCATTTATTGCACCACATAATCTTTACAAAGCAGGCACATTTTAGCGACTTTATTTCCATTGGCCTTCTGGTGACAACTAAATCATTTACAAACTATTGAAATATTGTTCAGATAACTACAATTTTACAAACACTTGTCCGTTCTGAGCTAGAATATTTTTATTAATTTTATTGTATAATTTTTATGATATATATATATATATATATATATATATATTACCTTTATTACACAATATATCCAATTTAGTTCAAGTTGCAATGCACGTTCAGGTAGGCTTCCGAATCTGGTTCTTTAATCTCTGAGCCATCCTGCCGCAAACCATACAAAATTTTCATCTATATACTAACTAATGTTACTCGGTTAGCATTTCCTTTAGGTGGAGGTTATATGGCATCCTTTTAAGCCAAAAGTCTCGATTAATTTTCCTAAATCTGTAATAATTGAACAGACACCACATTACATGGGGAAGTGTTTATGCAATGAAAAATTCTATAATTAAACGAACATTGGTTGCGTAAGTGGTGGTATTACTAAAGATTGAAAGTAAGTGATCTATAATTTGGTGAACCAAATTTTACTAAGATAAAATAACTTATGAAAATTTTCTTAATTTTTCAAAAATATCACATTAAGTGCCTTATTCTATGGAAACGTGGCCTTTTCGAACCCTCCGCAGAGATTCTGGACAGTATGCGAATACCTCCCAATAAGGACAAAACTGGTCTTATCAATGAAGTGCATATTTTACACCACACGATGTCTTGTTTATACCGACAAACATATACGTGATGAGATTGATGCAAAAACTAACCTTGCAACCATAATTTAAATAACCGCCATCGTTGCTCTCACTGTCAAAAGTTGTTGAATTATGAAAATGCGCGAGTAAAGCAAATATTCACTACAAAAATATTTTCAATTTGAATTATAAAATACCAAAAAATGTTAAACGTAACAGAGAATAAAGAATGTATTCATTTCGCTTTTACATTTCGTTGAGTTTGAGCAATAATCCTTGTGTATTCTGACAAGTTAATTTAGTTTATCAATAATGGCGTTACAGAAATTGAAGAAAAGTTCCAATTTTATCATTTTTAAAGTTAGATTGATTGATTCCCACGCATGCAAGATTAATTTAGGATAATATATTAGCTTAGGATTCGTAATTCAAAACAGTTTCTATTATGGATAACTATGATTAAACATTAAAGCATATAATGTTTTATAATCGAGCAAGAACTCCTTGAACCAAATACATTTCATTAAAATTTTATTTTATGAAACAGCAATAAGATTTAATAATTAAATCCTTTATCCATTTTTTAATAACTGGGAATGACTATTCACTGTTATAGCATGTTTCGCTAGAGCAATCATAAAACCTCACATGCCCTTTAAAATATCAAAAATGTTTTTTATTAATTTTCACATGCCGAAAGAAATTCCGTGTATTAAATAACATTTATTATGATAAATATCAGGTTTAATATTGTCTTCCTTAATAAAATGCAATAACAATTCAATGCTATAATAAGTTATGCAGTAAATTCATTTTTGTTAAATATTTCATATTTACCATATGTAAATATTCTCGATTTCTTTCTTTCATTTTTAATTTACAGAAGTATTGAAGTACGTGAACGTTTGTCAAACTTTTGTAAATTGGCAACTGACTACTCGCTGCTGAATAGCTATAGGTCGTCCAGAAACTCACTTGCCGTCATTCCTTCCTATTCAACTTCATCAGAGCAACTCACTTTCGATAACAGTATGTTTTTCTGTTACAATTACTTAATAGCATAAAAATTAAACACCAAAATTGTAATTCTGCTTTAGATTAAATCACAAATTAAAAACTTATGTCATATCATTAGAGAATTATAAAAAGATACATATGAAAATTACGCTTTCAAAGAGTCTATATAGTGATTCTTCGTTTAATAAATATGGTTAAAATTAAAGATTCTAAATGGAGCAGATAGAATTAATAGTCAATTGGTGTAAACTTAACTGCCGGCTTCTGTATAAGCTTATCCAAAATAAACAAATTTTTATTTATTTTACATTAACCAAAATGAAAATTTTTCCCAAAGAAATATATGTTAATAAAAAAAAGCTAGTATAATATAAAATATAATAATATAATAAATAATATAATATAATATAATATAATATAATATAATATAATATAATATAATATAATACAATATAATATAATATAATATAATATAATATAATATAATATAATATAATATAATATAATATAATATAATATAATATAATATAATATAATATAATATAATATAATATAATATAATATAATACAATAAAATATAATATAATATAATAAAATATAATATAATATAATATAATAAAATATGATATAATAGAATAAAATATACTATAATACGATAAAATATAATATAATATAATATAATATAATATAATATAAAAAAATTTCATATAATATAATATAACATAATATATAATATAATATGATATAACAAAATTTAATATAATATAATATAACATAATATAATATAATATAATATAATATAATATAATATAATATAATATAATATATATATAATATAAGATAATATAATATAATGTAATATAATATAATTAATATAATATAATATAATATAATATAATATAATATAATATATTATAATATAATATAATATAGTATAATATAATATAATATAATATAATATAATATAATATAATATAATATAATATAATATAATATAATATAATATAATATAATATAATATAATATAATATAATATAATATAATATAATATAATATAATATAATATAATATAATATAATATAATATAATATAATATAATATAATATAATATAATATAATATAATATAATATAATATAATATAATATAATATAATATAATATAATATAATATAATATAATATAATATAATATAATATAATATAATATAATATAATATAATATAATATAATATAATATAATATAATATAATATAATATAATATAATATAATATAATATAATATAATATAATATAATATAATATAATATAATATAATATAATATAATATAATATAATATAATATAATATAATATAATATAATATAATATAATATAATATAATATAATATAATATAATATAATATAATATAATATAATATAATATAATATAATATAATATAATATAATATAATATAATATAATATAATATAATATAATATAATATAATATAATATAATATAATATAATATAATATAATATAATATAATATAATATAATATAATATAATATAATATAATATAATATAATATAATATAATATAATATAATATAATATAATATAATATAATATAATATAATATAATATAATATAATATAATATAATATAATATAATATAATATAATATAATATAATATAATATAATATAATATAATATAATATAATATAATATAATATAATATAATATAATATAATATAATATAATATAATATAATATAATATAATATAATATAATATAATATAATATAATATAATATAATATAATATAATATAATATAATATAATATAATATAATATAATATAATATAATATAATATAATATAATATAATATAATATAATATAATATAATATAATATAATATAATATAATATAATATAATATAATATAATATAATATAATATAATATAATATAATATAATATAATATAATATAATATAATATAATATAATATAATATAATATAATATAATATAATATAATATAATATAATATAATATAATATAATATAATATAATATAATATAATATAATATAATATAATATAATATAATATAATATAATATAATATAATATAATATAATATAATATAATATAATATAATATAATATAATATAATATAATATAATATAATATAATATAATATAATATAATATAATATAATATAATATAATATAATATAATATAATATAATATAATATAATATAATATAATATAATATAATATAATATAATATAATATAATATAATATAATATAATATAATATAATATAATATAATATAATATAATATAATATAATATAATATAATATAATATAATATAATATAATATAATATAATATAATATAATATAATATAATATAATATAATATAATATAATATAATATAATATAATATAATATAATATAATATAATATAATATAATATAATATAATATAATATAATATAATATAATATAATATAATATAATATAATATAATATAATATAATATAATATAATATAATATAATATAATATAATATAATATAATATAATATAATATAATATAATATAATATAATATAATATAATATAATATAATATAATATAATATAATATAATATAATATAATATAATATAATATAATATAATATAATATAATATAATATAATATAATATAATATAATATAATATAATATAATATAATATAATATAATATAATATAATATAATATAATATAATATAATATAATATAATATAATATAATATAATATACATATAGGTATAATGCCATACTATAATATGAAATATCATACAATATAATACAAGATAATATAATATATAATGTAATATAATCTAATATAGTAAAATATAATGGCCAAAATCTACAATATGATACAAGTTATAATCCGACACAATACAATATTAATCAATAGCGTGTAACAATACAATCGTAAACAATTAAGTTAATAATCTTAATTAGTATGAATAATTATATATAAACAAGTTAATCATCTATATATATATATATATATATATATATAAATATATATCTTTTGGATTTTGGAATATTATATTATATTATTATTATTTTGACATTTTAAGTTATATAATTTTATTTAAAAAAATTATATGTATTAATTAATTCACATTTATTTTATTATTGCTTGATGTCTCAAGCTATTCAAATTTTTGTTCTCTTCCTTTTCTAGTAATACTATCTGTGTATATATTAGAATGCATAAGAGTATTTTAAATTTTAGTAAATGGTTCATCTTCACATTTACGTTTTTTATGAAATACCTAAATTTTTGGAATTATTATCCTGCTAAAACTTTTTACTGGCGATATATTCTAGGTATAGTTTAAGGCTTATAGAAGAATTAGATGAACAGCTTTTCATTAAATCAAATTTAGTGATAAACTACATTTAAAAAAGAAATGCTTCTCTAAAATCACATTTATTAATTCAATATAAAAATAAGATAATTTATTATCAAATAAAAGCTTTCAATCTCATTCATTGTAAATTCGCATACTTTTACCGGAACACATTCGATTTCCCTTTTAAAAGAATCACATTCAGTATAGCGTTAAAATAAATTTGAATATTTGTCTCAAAATGAAATACGCTGTTTGATAAATAACTATTGAAGGATAAAGAATTTAAATATTTTCATACAGTAATTTTGTTTAAGCGCAACAGAGCGACATTTTCCATTTTATGTCTGGGAAACGCATCTGACAGGTTGTCTCGCACATTGTATTTAATTGCGTTTCATTTTGCAGACTGGACCAAGATTCAACATTGCGCTTCTTTCATTATAAAAATAATTATCCTGTTTTTGTCATTAAGAATATTGCGCAATATAAACAGTTTGGTTGCGCAATGTCTTTGAACATTTAGTGCAATGCTGCACGCCTTATAGTGTAGAGAAGACGGCAAAACCTTCATAATTCGTTTGGTTTATCAAAAAAGACAACAAACATAATAAAATATCGTTTTAAATGGTTTTAGATTTGTACTCTATTGTTTAAAAGCACTAAATTCTATCATATTCAATCCATAAATTAAAATGTTATTCCCGTTTTTCACTTGTCATTTTCTTTATGCACTTTATTAAAGCGTATACTTTTTAAAATGGCATGAATTTCTAATCCTATACATTTTTCTAAATTATCTATGCAACCTGTTTCTTTATGCCATTAGTTTGGAATTCTGATATTTTTTAGCTAAATCGTTATGCTAATAATTTAGATTTTATTTATAAAACTTTATGATAATTAAATGTATTATCATGATTATCCAATGGTGCACTTTTTAAACTCAGATGCAGATTTTTGTAGAAACTCAGATTTAATTTTATAAAGTAAAAGATTCTGCTATTTTCAGGCAAAATTAAGGAGTAATACTAATAATTTTCTCTTAAATTAAATAGCCATTACTTGTATTTGAGTGAGAAAATAAATATCACGCTTTATACTATTTTTCTTTTCTATTCAAAAGAAAATGTACTGAAAATTATTGCTAAAATTTTATTAACTGTCGAAACCATTTTTTATCAAATTCCCTTAGCTTAATTATCGATTATTGATGCATATGTTTAAGCTTGAAGCAAGCACGTATGGATTGCCCAGCAGAGAAAATTAACTATGTAATATTAACAAAATGAATAGTTTAATTTATCTTAATATTTTCTACAAAGTGTTGAACTTTTAAATCTAATTTTTTGATTATCGCACTTACAAAGTTTTTTTTCTACTGGAAGTCAAAGTATTTCGTCCAACAAAATTTATTGTGCGGGCAGTGATAACATGTTCACATGAGTGTTGCGATCTTGGTTCAGGTGTTTACATCAAAATCGTAACCTTGATTTAAATATGTGAGTTATTTTATCTTCAGGTATTGTTGAAATTTGTGATGCATAATCTATTTCTCGTAAAGAGATATCAGCAAGGAAATTGCGAAAAAAGGCATACCTTACACATTGGAACTACGAGGTGATTTCAAGTTCGATCAATTAAAAAACATTATTTGCATGTTTTGAAAATTGTCGAGCGCTTATAAAAAATATATTGAATGAGTAAGCAGGAAATGAAGATTTTTTGCCAGTGCGATTTAACTCAAATATTTTACAAATTTTGATGAAAGAGTTGATAAGGAAATTATTCTAAAAGTTTTAAAATATGATTACAAGGAATTTCTTAGACATCGGTCTAACTGTAAGAAATCTGGTCTGCAACCAGATTGAAATTAAACGGTTGATTAGTATTATTAATTTTCTTGTTATTAGTGGTCTTATTCATATTATTACTACTAATCCGAAAACCACCACCACTAATGCTACTACTACTACTACTACTACTACTACTACTACTAATAGTTCTACTACTAAAACAATTATTATTACTATTTTTTAATATTCTTGTTTTTATTAATGGTTTATTAAAATTAGTAGTACAAGTATTAGTAGTAGAAGTAATAATAATAGTAGTAGTAGCATTAGTAGTATGAATAGTATTAGTAGAAGGCAGATTATTTTCTACAAATTTATTCTTTTATGAACGATGCATATTCATTAGACAATTTGTTCAGACAAACAGATCTGCAAATGATGTTTACTAGTCCTCATATTTATTGAAATTATTATCATCAATACCGATTAATTGATATTGAGATATCATGCACACCTTTCACTATATAAAACAAGGTATATTTAACAAAGATTTAAAAAATTGTCTTTTAATAAATTTCAATGAATAAATAAATTTAATTCTACTGAATTTTCACGTAATTTTAATAATACATTATTAGAGGCGACAAAAGTTAATTTTCATTTTGGTTAATATATGTTATGTAGAAATATTGTTTTGATTAATGGCCGTCTTTATAAGGCGCATTTAAACCTGTTTATTTAATCGAGTACCTTTTTGTTTTATACGTTTAGTGCTAACGCAATATAGCGAGACGTTATACATAAAATTCTAGATAGATACGCGAAATTGAAATAAATCAAAGTTCTATTTTAATTAAAAGGTCGATCGACGAATTGAAACTTCCGTTAGTATGATGTACCATAGTGTCTTGACATTCCATGTTCTACATTAGAGCACACCGACAAATTGACGAAAATTATCAACGAGTAAAGCAAGTAATCTAGAAAATCTGCTTGCCATAGTGTTCTAGAGATGACGTTGGATAGTAAAAATGGGTCATTATATGTTACAAACCATAGTCTTGATGTGATAAAATGAACATTGCTTTCGCGTGCGTTGAGAAAAATTACTTTTAGTCCAGATTCTGCAACAGAGTACTCAAAGCAGACGTGCCCGGGTTTGAGCCCTGTCTGCGGAAAATTGTGGACAGTACGTGATTAGTTCCCAATAAGGACGAAACCGGCCTACTGGATTAATTGCCTTTCTCACACATTACAATACTTAGTTTTTTTTTAAATTTCTTTGCGGTAATTTTGATCAGTCGGATCTTTTTGTAACTGCCCGTGTACAGCTATTACCCGCGTACGCAAAACACAGCATTGTAAAAATACTTATTTATTCTAAAATATGTATGTACTTAATGGGTCAGGTGTTTATATCAAGATCGCAACCTTTATAAAATGTAGTCCTGATATGGTTTGTGGCTGATTTTAGTGTTTATCACACTTTAGCGAGCTAGATTTGAAGAAAAGTTACAAGTACCGTGCATTGAATGATTGTTTAACTATATGATTTGTGTATTAAACTAATCGTCAGAGAATCCATTTCTTAAGGTACAAACCACTATCTCGATCACAAACTATCTGTAATGAGCAACGAATTTTCGATAGTCAGCCATTCGATGTAGGCATCGACTAGTTATAATTTGAGGCCAATCAAATCTAAATAATGCTGCTGAACGCTGTTCTTCAAACATCACTTATAAAAATAACGGATATAATAAAGCAATAAATTCATTTGATTCTCAATGCCTATTGAAGCAATAAACTGAGATATTTTGGTTTATAGTGAACTAAATGTCCCAGACGAGTGAAAGATCAGTACATATTAAACCAATTATAAATATTAAATTAAAGGAGCTGTATTCCTGTAAAAACGAAGAAGTAATTTAAATCTGTGTAAACGCGCTTATTAAATGCAGGCAAACTTCGAATGCTATAAATAATAATTCATTGGACTTCGCAAGCAATCAAACGAAAACAAATGTTAATGTCATGATTAAATTTTCATTCCAATAAAAATTTCCGTTGTTTATTAGGTACGGTACAAATAGGACCATAAGAATAAACTAAATTCAGCATTAACCAAAGGTATACTTACATGTGCACATAAGTTTCGTGCTTACCATCGACTCATACGTGAGAGCCGATACTTACTGTATATTTCGTCAACAAATTTTGGACAAGTAAACTGCGTCATCCAGTATAAGTATGTATTTCAAAGGTGTGATAAAGTAAACTTCTTGGATTTGGCATCACTGGAGCTCTCTTATAATAGTGAACAATGGGACATTACACCACTATATATTCCAACAGCAAATTTTGGACAATTATTCTGCCGTATTCCCTGTAAGTATGTGTATTCAAACAGCAATAATGAAAGCTTCGCGCATCTGACATCACGGGGATTCTCCTATGGTGGTGACCATAGAGCTGCCAAACCACTATATATTTCGTCAACAAATTTTGGATGTGACGCACGCAATTTGATTGGTTTCTATTTTTCACACTCTCTTTGTTCACATATTTCTATCTTGTGTTGCTTTCCAATTTATATATAAAGATATGTTCATGAGTAGATATTTGAGAAGATCATGAGAAAGTAAATTTTCTTATATCTGATTAAATTTCTTTTTGTTTTTGCACACAGGAAGGGTACAATGAATTTTATTAAAGCTCGCATTTCAAAAGAATCTTTGGATGGTTATAACTGTATTAGCGCCTGTAAGAACATGTATTCAAGTAGGAATATATATATATATATATATATATATATATATATATATATATGTGTATGTTTGTGTGTGTTTGTTTATAATATACCAAACCTAAAAGAGTACTAACGAAATGATTATAGATGGATACCAACAAATGTTCAATCGATATACCGAGCCTGTACTGATTAAAAGCACAAATTTTTCAGACAACAGTAACGGTATCGGGTGTCTATATTTTCGTTTTCAGGAGAGGCTAATTTAATCCACAATTGTGATTTTTAAACCGTAAATTAAAACTGTCAATCTTGCATATACATACACTCTGACATCAGTTATCAAATTTCGTTGTATTCACAACAATATTTAATTAAATCTATAATATTTATAAATTTTTCGTTGCTGCAAACTAAAATAAATTTCATTTTGTGTCAGATATTGCGTATCTTGCAATGGTTTATTTCAAATAGAATGTTTAAGACTATGACGATCGACTAGACGGTTGACAAATGGAATTTGACAGATTTTGCTAAATGGAATTTTGATTGTACGGCATAAGTTTGCAGAGCATTTTATTTAAAATTGGCACGTTTGTGCACCTGATATTACCCTTAGGAGACATACCCAGTGTACCATGAAGATAGAAAAATCCCTACACAGCAATTAGGACTGACCTAGACTTCATAAAATTAAATAACTAAACTGACTCCCGTATAAAATGTGGCCATTAAATGTACACCGACAAGATCGTTTATATATATTCTAAGACAGAATGAGAAAGATATGCCTTATTTGTTTTATAAGTCGGTGCACTATTTGGTATTGCATAATTAACAGATTTTGTGTAGCTAAACAAGCTATTTTTCTCAGTACATCAATTGAGTGTAAAATCATTGATGCCAATTTTCGAATACCCTCTTCAGTTCAAGTCATATCATATCATGTGTGTATCTGGGAAATTCACTTTCGACTCCGCACATCTGAACGGTACTATACACATCATAGTTGACTGCATTCCGCTAAATTGGATACTATAATTATTCCGAAAATGAAATTAACATTTTATGCTCAAATGAACATTAAAATGATAAGATTTCTCACTATATATGTACCTTACAAATATGGGACATGGTTTGTATGGCGTACAAACGTCTCCTGCTGACGAGTTGCTAGAAATCAAGTAATGCATGTGTACATGATAGTATAAATTTTGTTGATGTTGATTTTGATTTATCCGCATATGTAACTAAGTCTGTAATTCATGATATTAGCTCATAATAACGAGTAATATGCAGTTAATAATATCGTATTTAACTTCTTAATGGCTTAATCTGTATTAAATAATTCGAAACTGGTTTATAACTTTGCGAATAATTTTATTTCTTATTAGCTTTAAATCCATATCTTATTTACGTCTATTTTTTCTTTATTATTCACTTCTTTCATTAACTTATGAAATATAACCAACCTAGGTTCTAGCAATAAGTAAGTATGTCAGACATTAATGTCCGCCTGCCCGGCTACGAATTTAATTAATACTGGCTATTTTTGTCTTAACTAACAAATTCATTAGCAAGTAATTCTAAACATTATGTCCTATTCTGCACTCATTAAAAATTCCGTTATCGTTATGCCTTATGAACTGAATAATAATTAATTTATGTATAAGTAATTATATAAAATAAGCACTAATTTCGTATGTTAATTTTTCTGTCTAAACGAGCATATATATATATATATATATATATATATGTATATATATGTATATATATATATATGTGTGTATGCTGCATTCAGATTATATTATATAATGTTGCGTGTATTCACCGTTAATTTCTTGCCTTTGCCTTCGGCCACCGGGCCTTAGCCGAGTGTGGATTGAATGCTTTCAATAGGCTTGTTCTTCACGTAGCACCATGTCTTATGCCAAATCTTTGGCACGTTTATTGTCTTTCATCCGACTATATTAATCATAACGAATTTTGTATTAGTCGTTGCTCAACTAGTAACAAATTATTTTAAATATGATTATAAAGGGTCACCAAATTTAGCATGAACAATAGGTATAGTCTTATGTGCAAATTCGTTTCGTGCTTACTGGTGACTAATCAGTAGAAGCCGGTAATACGCCCTATACGCAATATATAGATTTGGGTAAAATCTCAAAAGAATGTGTATACCTGCCATAGTGTAGTTCGTTTTGTATAAAGTCTTCAACTGATCTTCTAATGCGTACCAACAATATGGTTGTTGAAACAGTACCTGATACCAGAACTACGGTTGCCGAATAGCTGCATTGTGCCAACACTGTAGTTGTCGAGTTAGTTAGTTCTCTGCAACAAACAGTAACTAACTATTAAATATTACACTCAGTTTGGCGCAGAGCTGGCTTGCTATGCAAACAAACTTCTGGTCTAAGCATAAATACCACCTGAGCAAATCATGTTGCGGTAAACTAAGCAAACTAAATCGCTCGTTTGACGAAGTGCAGTCAATCTCGCAATTTTCCGAGCATGACATGTTGTATTCACCGCAAAACTTACTACAAAATTCGATGCACTCATTTGGCTGTCGATTTTATCTGCAAATTGTATTTTGCTGATCGCGTATAGCTAACCAACTGGCTTTGACAACATTTGATTAACTCGGCTGATACCAGTTCCGCAGTTGATCTAATGCGCATTATCTATCGCTCATTGCATTACTGCATGCACCGAAACGCCGTTTGATAATGGCACATTTTTCCCGATAGTTAAACGCGTCGTAAACCACGAGCCACTTGTATTGAATCAATTAAGTCAACATGTAGATATGTATTTTTTTGTAGTATTGAATGCCACCGATGTGACTTTTCTACGTGTTCAAATTTGGCAAATATTTCATCGCAGGCAATACAGTTGAATTTTGCTCTTCATTCCGCTCAATGGCATTTGGTCGTGCAAAGTTTCTTTTAGCTTAATGGTGTGAGGATGACCAAACTTGTCGTGCAAAAATAGGATGAACTCTGTCTAGAAACCCACCCCATCCCGACAAACACCACTGCATTACTTGAACATCTTTGTGTACCGATAAGTCTTCAACATGAGAGAGCATCTGGAATTGATAAGCCTACTTATTATCGAAATTTATCGACCTGATTTAACGCATCCGCCTCCACAGTGTTGTCTCTGCATTTGTGATGTAAATTGCACATTTAAGAATATCTAATACAGGCTCGTCTTGTCAACGCTACGCAACAGCCAACGCAGCTCTCCAATTTATAACTGGCTGCAATGATCCTTCACTTTTTGTATCATTGAACATGTTGGGGCTGAAAAACAGATGAAGACGGTTTATGTTGCATGCTCCTATCTTTTTCTGTTTGGTTTCCGTGGCTGCTATCAGCTACTTTTTAAGAGATCGGTAGAGTTACGGTGGCTGATGCACATCTTTTAGCACGAGTGGAAATTGAAATTAAGACATCGCTGGACCAGGTACCCGCGTACAATCAGGCGTGTGAATAACACCAAACCTTTCACTCTAATTCCATCTGACCGGTCGGGTGTCGTCTGGTCTAGGTCAAGTTGCGGCACCCCAAAACCGGCCTGCAGCATCCGAATCGCTCAATTTTTTGAAAGGCAAATACTTTATATGTAGTGTAGTCAATTTTGCTCTCATAATCTTACGCAATGCACATACCTAACAGTGTAATCCTTGTTTCTGTCACCACCAAATTTCAAGGGCATTGTTACCTGTCTATTTTCATTACAGTATTTCTAAATCCATTCGTGTGAAGCCGCTCGCCCGTTGTTTCATATTATCGTGAGTCACATGCTTAAATCGTTAATAAAATCAATGAATACGACAAGGTCAACATATATGCTCAAATATCTAGCTTTGTTCGGACATTTTGTGAAGGCTATATATTTACAAAATTAACATAAATTTAAATTCTTAAATTTCTTACGTAATTTATACTCACCGACGGCGTGTGCCTTATCAATTTATAGATGTGACTCGTTAGGTCAGCATTTTCCATTTATTCGATATCGGTTGTCACTATTGATCATTGCGAATTTACAGTGACTTTTGTACTCGTGCTGATGGAACTTAAGCATTAAGACCTGATCCTGTCGGTAAAATATATTGCTGCCCCCCTCCCCCATTATGTGGTCATGTGGTCAGCTTGAAATTCTGTGCGGCCAAAGGACTCGCGGATTGTGAAGCCGTCCCTACTTGGATGTAAGTGGTCATCGTCCAACCCACTTTGGCGCAGAAAATTTGGCTGTAAGGCGATTATGGAAAATTAACTACGACCAACCTTTCACCTGTTGAAGCCAGATTTATTGAATTACAGCTTTGCGGTGGAGATTCTTCCCGCTGTTGGCGTCTGCTACATGCTGGATGGTTTCTATCAATTCATTTTTCCCAAATGATAATCTGAATCATTTAGAGGATGTATGCTCTAGTTTATTTTATAAATTTATGTTTGGAGGCAGAGGACGACATCTGACCTACATGTTTTAATTTCAATTGACGAATGCAGCTTCTAATAGTATAACCTCTTAGTTGTAGTTTAGAAAATTAACTAAATGCATTCAATTATTTGACAATGTTGCATAAAACACAATTGAGACTTAAAATGACAACATAAAGAATCATGTGTCTGCAATCATTGCCATGCAAAACTATGTTAGAACACGCAATAGATCATATCTGCCATTTCACCAATTTCAAATTTGAATGGCAATCAGAATTTTTTTGAATATTAAAATGAAACATTTAGCAGTTAAATTAAACGCCTTCCAGAAACGAAACATATAACAAATTTTTTAAACCAATTTCAAAACGAATAATTATAGCTGTCACAAATGAGCTCTACTCGACTCTTCTACGTAATCTGAATGATCGATATGCGGATAATCTTATTCTGGGCAACATTTTCTCAGATTGAGGATTGTTCATTTTTGAATAGCTATTTCTACTGCTTCAATATATGGTGGTGGTATTTGTTTGTGTTAAAACAGGCAACGGAGAGCTTCACAAAACCGACTGTCTTTAAATATCATCTCAAAATATAAAAGGAAAATATGTTTAGTGAATTTTACAATTCTATTCACACACGAAATAAATATTTTTTTATTTCTGACATTTTGTTTCTTTAAATATAAGATCAGCAGGGTTTTCGTCATGGAACACATTTGAAAGGTTTTCGTGAAATAATTCTTCAACAAGACTGATAAAATGTAGCATGTGCCAAAATCCACATGGTTTTAGTTTTCCATTTGGTAAAAATTCTCTTATATTCATTCTTAAAGGAAATGATAAAATATTATTATGCTAAATGAATTCTGTATCTATTGGATTCACAGTTATTTAACTACCAAAATTACAATTGTAAATCCTTAAAACGCGTTAAGTTATGTTTTCAAATTTACTATACCTTGTTATTGTCATATTTATAGTGAAACTTGCGACCTACCAGTAATGCAATGTGTTGCTAAAGAAAGTTTATTACCCGGTTATTTTATATGCTGAGCAGAACTGTTCCAAATAAGAACGAAACCGGTCTACTGGATGAACTGCTTTTTCTGTATTACACAATGCTTTGTTTTGATTCACAAATGTATATAAAATAATGTTTGTACCAGGCACACAAACTTCATGTAAATATTTGTTATCACAATTTTCGTTTTATTATATAAATGTTAATTTCAATACCACTTCCACCTGTATTACGGTGTCAGTTCAATAATGACAGATTTGGGAGGGTTAGGTGGAATTTCAGGTCTAAATGGATGCGGTTTAGTCTCCAACTAAAAGTAAATTCTAACCAAGAAACATTAATTATTATAAAATTGGAAATTTTTTTGTGTGCGGCGGGATCGCTCAGTGGTTAGGGGACCATTTCCTGAAGAAGACGCAACCAGGTTCGTGCCCTGTCTGCGGAAAATTCTGAACAGTACGTGATAATTTCTCAATAAGGTCGAAATCGGTGTACTCGATGAAATGCCTTTTCTACACCAAACTATTCTATGTATATACTGACAGATGCAATTACATAATGGGTGAGATATTTATATCAAGCACGCTATTTCGATTTAACTAATTGCTATCATCGCCTACGCAATCAATTCTCGTTTAACTTTTATGCCTCTGGCAGAGTTATCAAAAATTGACTTGAATGCATATTCATTGAAGAATGAGCTCACTCTTAATTAGATAATTTATTCCCGGAAATTTGTTAAAGAAAGTTAATAAATCAGGAACAGCCGACCACATTATATCTTTTTTAGAAAACTCGAGTTGCAATATTATTAGCTGCGAAAATAACGTTTATTGTCAATAATTACATGCTTTTAGTTTATTATCTTTCAAATACACGTTTCAAATAGCTTTTGATATAGTCGTAAGAAAGGTTTAATATCGTCAATAAATCGTTTTATTTGACCTTTTTCAGAATGTACGTGCGCATATTTTTTATTTGTGATGGTTGTTAAAATTGTTTTAATATGCGTTTCTTAAATAACAAATAATGAACCAATCAGGTTAGGCATTCAATATTAATTATATGTGGTATTATCTATATTTACATATTATGATTATTTTTTTATGCAGTATTATTACAATTTCTATGAACATCTTAAGAAGCACACGCGGGAGTTATATAAGCAGTAGTAAATCTATTAGTAAAAATATTAGTACAAATTTATTAATTCCGGGTGCCGAATGGCAGTGTTGATCGAAATATTGGTCGAGGAATGTAAAGAAGAAAAATGGTTTGGCAAATGCAAAAAATCTTTTTCAACACAAAGAAATATTTTCAAAAATGACGTTGTAGAAATATTAGAAATGGAAAATGCAATTATGATAAGCGTAGTAGTCGTCAGAGAAATAGTAATTTCAGTATAATTAGTAATATTAGTACAGGAACTACCAGAGGCATATATTCTAAGTCCAAAAATAATAACCATATTGACGTATCTGCGACGTGCTTACTATTTAGACGCCAACATTAGGTAATAAATCCATATTTGGTCAATTAATACGTAGCAAAATTTCATTGAAATATTATGGGCTCACAAATAAACTATCAATGATTGCGGGGGTGGTGATAAAAATTCTTTAAATGAAGTAAACACCAAACCCATTATATTTAACCAGTCGTCGAAATATATGAAAATCAAAATTAGATATGCAGATCTCACCTCCAGTAGTTTTGCATACACTTTATTTGTCTGGGATTGATGCTTACTTCAACCTCACAAACTTGCTTAAAAGAATTCTTAACTCCACCTATGCAGTCATTGATTGTTTAATTGTATTATATAGGGCAAAAGATGCATAAATTTAATGTTCGTGACTGACTTGAAACTGTGCAGCCGTCATTTTCAGTCAAGTATTGTTTATGCGAGACTAAAAGAGGTGAGGCCCGAATATCAAAGTTTGCATTCGATACATATTGATTGCGGTTTGATTCTCACTAGTCACTTTCCCGTCGTATTCTGTTGGTAATCATGGAATGTCAAAACGGGACACTACGTGTGAGTGATAGTAGTTTGGCTATGTTTTTCGACTTCATAATATAAGATCGTTGGTGGTTAGTTTGAACTACATGTATTAAAACATTACAAACTGCTTCATCATCCTTTAGCCGATTCGATCCTGTTATCTGCCTTACAGGCAAATCCACCTTTAGAAATCGTACAATTAACCCAATCCACATAGCTGGGATCAATTCACCATATATTTCTCAATTTAAATAACAAATACAAAACTGGCTCAACCAAATTTATACATTTTTTTTATTTTACCATTTTCATCAAAATATATACACATTATCCAAATCATGACAGCATGACATGATGTGTTAATAACTAAGTGAAAAAATCATATTGCTTCCACTGATGAAACCTTTAAAAATGCTTAAATTTTATAAGTAATTAATTACTGCGAAATTAGGTATTACACTATGAACTGATCCTAAATTTGAATAAGAACTAAATCCTCTCAGTTTCTCTTTTAAATGTATATAATTGATATAAATGTGATCAATCTCAACTTAATCGAGACCAAATATGAAATCAACTAACGACATTTTGACATGCATAAAAGCAAAAATAACTAAACAGAGAACTTCGAATTCTCGCAAAAATGGTTCTATACGAGTTATAAATAGATGCGCTGATGCCGGCACTTTAAAAATAGCCGAGTATTTTTAGTTGGGGCGAGAGTTTCTATTCTTTCCTGTGTTCCCTCATCTCAAGATTACCTGGTGTTAACATTTATTATCTCATCAGTGACACAAGTATCAACAGAATGATTAAATTGCAGAACTTTTGCTTGGTATTTGATGATATAGACAGGTGCTTCAAGTGTGGCACACTAAATTTTCAATAGCGGCTTCAAAAGAATTTCAGCAGTCGCCGACCCACAATATATTATTATTTAGTTGAGGTAGAAGAATTTCTTAATAGCAGATTGCAGAATGATATTAATATAAATTTTAGACTTTTTTTAAATTGGTCGTATTGACAGTTTGAGATTCTTTTATAATTTTACTATATGGAATGAAAAAATTAAAGATCACCGGTAAATGAAGTTTGGTACTTGTCCTAATTGTTTTAGATTTTATAACAGCATTTACGATGTTCTCGAGTTGAGCCAACTGGCACCAATTACTATATCGTTAGCAGAGTTTTACAATTTAGGAATATTAAATCACCTTGATGAAGGTCGTATTCAATTGCCTGCCGGTTCAGAAAACCCGCTTCTAAGGCAGACAAGGGCCAAAATTTGAGCAATGTCACATTTCATGTGTGATTGTAATTGAGGAATAAATAATGTGAAGCTGTATAAATTTATTATAAAGCAAATATTTAAAACACAATTAACAGAGACCAATTTCTTTACGCCGAAACCCAAAGCAACCGTGGTGTATATATTTTTTCAATAAATTCCGTCAATAAATTATTTATTTCTCAATTCAAATCACAAATGCATAAAAATGGCTGAACTATAAATTTCGTTACTTCCATTGAAAAAAACTTGACTTTTATTTTTCGTAGCAGTTTTTAAATGGTTTTGAGCTTGTTAGTAAGATAATTTCAAATTTAACTATTTTTGGTGCAAGCAAAACAAAAATCCTCAAATTGAAAAACTGCCGATACTTTAAATTACGTTATTTGACTTTTTCCAAGCGCAAAACTTATCAAGCGCAAATTGATGCTTATTTTGATATATATATATATATATATATATATATATATATATATATATATATATATAATCATTTAATAAGTTATATTTGTAACGAAGACGTAATTGGTGAAAAATGGGGTATTAATCTTAAGAATAATAAATTTTATTCTTTATTGATTTATTCAATTGAAGAAA
This sequence comes from Eudiplozoon nipponicum, assembly GCA_029291075.1. NCBI lineage: Eukaryota > Metazoa > Platyhelminthes > Monogenea > Mazocraeidea > Diplozoidae > Eudiplozoon > Eudiplozoon nipponicum. The sequence continues at coordinate 78,138 of JAQBSW010002675.1, forward strand.
ATTCTGCATTGAACATCGATTAATGCTAGGCTCAATTACTATTATACCTTGCCATAACAATAATCCGACCAATATTAGTTACGTTCATATCGTAATGTAATTACAATATCATAGTTATAACGTTTCTATATAATATCTCAAAGTATAAATATAAAAGAAAATAAATTTATTAGGAATTAGCACTTTACAACATTGATTTACTATTTGAGAATTTATGTACTTCTCGGCGTGTCGGAATATGCACACCAAAGAAAATTACGAATAACTTTGTATCGAAGCTGTTAAATGGGTTGTTCTATTATTGCAGTTTAATGAGCAAATAAAATTATATGGCGGCCAAAAAAGCGTCAATTGAGAGCGTATGTGTCAATGTGTACTTTTAATTTGTTTTTTGTTCTCTTGAATTATTAATACTCAAATATGCTAAACACAGTAATGTCTAGAACACAATACATGAACTAATTAAAATTTACTATAGACGAGGGTGTTATTAGTAAGTGAATCTGGAAGTATAGTATATTAAAATATTGGATCATATAGCCACAATATTTTCTCCAGCACGCTTTTATGTTATACCCGGCGGCCTTTTTATTAAGTATGAAATAACTCACATCGTTTTTGTCAAAAGCATTTGATAGTTACATGTTTAGCGTTAATCAAAACATGTGATAAAGTTAGTTATTAATATGCAAGTAAAATAAATTCTTTCTCATTTTATAATTGAATTTTTATTAAGATTTTCTAGTGGGTTATTTTTGTGTGCTAAAACAATCGATTAAATAGGCGCTTATGTAGACACTTAATTGTACACATCATGACGTAATATGTAATTTGGCATTGAGTGTATACTCTAATGAAACCATACATGAAAGCCTGTGTATTCTTAATTTGATTATCAATTTGAAAAAAATCAATGACTAAACTTTTTTGCAATTAATTCAACAGCTTATTTTAAAAGGCAGAACTCTATTGTCCAATTTTTGATAAAAATTAGGAAGAAATGAGCAAATGCTTACAAATATTGTACATCCGATAACCATATATCAAATACTAGACACACTATTCAACATGTCATGCAGAATTTAACTTAAAATGTATGCAGATCTCATAAAAGTTAAACAATTCAATTCTTTTCATCTATGAATAGTGTCTATAATTCTAATCGTATAACTATTTCCTATTAAAACGAAAATACATGAAATAAAGTAAAGGGCTGTGATTACAATGCAACATGAATAAATTGGAATTACCTTGCAAAACTTTTTTTTATTTTCAGATATTTGTTGAATGATTGGGCGGTGCGAGTGTCACATTTTGAGTCTCCACGATTTTCTTGTGTGTTTTTTGCTTTGAACTAATAGTTCTCGCAAAGAACTCTTTGATCCCCATTTCCAGGTATGCCACGAGTTCTTCTTAGTTGTGGCTGGGTGCTGATTTATCACTTTTCTCCAAATTTTTTAACATAGTTCATACTAAACTCTGGCAATAAGGTCGACTCTAATCTGCGTTGACTGGTGACTTTTCATTACGTAATTTCCCGTTACACCATCAGGCTTCTAATCACGAAATTAGTCAAAATGCTCACAATAACCGATTTAACTAAATGGGGACTAATCGGAGCTTTGAGTACCTGACCAACAAAATAAAATCGTGGAGGCTCAAAATATTTTTTTTATTGTTTAAATAATGGTTGTTGTTCCAATGCAATAAATTGGTGCACACTATATAATTTTAAAATTTAAAATAAAAATTTAAATAAATTTTTTTTCCATATTTTTCAATTGAGGTTCTAGGCATTCAACATGTGTCGCAATTAAATAATATTTATCAACCTATTCGCTTCAAAATATATAAATTTACCTACTTGCATATATCTACGACAACTGTTTGTTATACATCTTCCAATCTATTGATCCTAAATGTATACACTCATCCAAATATATATATATATATATATATATATATATATATATATATATATATATATATATATACTTTTGACATGCGAGACTTAATAAAATATATAGTACCCTATCCATGTGAAAAATGAAAAGAAATTTTTTAAGATCAAAGAACGGGTTTTCTCATATTCTTCTCAAATATCAACAAATGAACATCTTATACATTAGTTTGGAAGGCAAAAAATAGAAAAATGTAAACATGGAGTGAGTGTGATAAAATGTCTTTTTTATATTTCCCCGTAGAAAGGGAACTATGGATATATAAACCTATTAATGCATTCATTTTTACGTAAATTTTTACATACATTCTTTTGCATTTATGTAAATTTCTCTTTTATTTGTGTTTTAGTTATAACTCAATAAACATTAGTTCATTAATGCTTACCTGGTTTCCACGTTTTGCATTTTAATGATATATCAGAAATGATTTTCAAAAACGTAAGATCGAGGGCGAAAACAATGTCCATTCATTTATCTGAATGTATGCATGAAATACTATTGCTGCGTAAATAAATTTTCCATGCAATGAGCCCGTAGCACATTGTAGGGAAGCAGGTTCATGATGTTAAAGAATCCGAATTCAAAGTAACGCTACGAAAATTGTGGATAGGAGAAGTAGAGTACACCGGAGGAAACTTATTCTTCGTCTCCTTTTCATTAAACGAACTAGAACTAGTCAGATTTTCCTTTTATCTCTATTTATTTTCTGCCGTAATAAGATTATTTGTGGGTCATTTCGTGATGATTTGTGAATGCAAGCAGAAATTAGCACGCAATAAACCAAAAATTCGTACAAAAGTTGCAATTAAACATAAGTAAAACTGTAAATCAGACTTGATTTCAATCCCTTTATAAAATTAAAATAAAAAAGGTAAAAGACTTATAATATAGATGCCTCATTGCTTTTAGTATCAAAGCCAATTCAAGTATATATAAGGAGTCAGGTGTTTCTATCAGGATTGCAACGTTTATTAAAGAAATTACTATCATCACCTGTGCAAAAAATCTTCATTTAATTATATAAATGTTCATTTCAGCAGAACTTCCCCAAATAGTGTGGAGTTTTTTTCAATAATTACAGATTCAACGTGGTTAATCGGAACCTTGAGTCTAAATGAATTCTTTATGAGCTACACCTAAAGGAAATTCCAACCGATAAATTGTTTAAATTATTTTACATGATAATTGAATATTTAATATTAATGCCTTATACCCGGCTGTTGTCGCATCTACGTTTTGTGTCTTTCGCTTTCAAAATAGCCCTAAATAGAGCCATTGGCGCGATTATTTCTTCAACTGTTTCTCCTGCAAAAACATTAATTCTTCCATCAGTAGACGGCTTCGCAAACTTCTCAATCGTTCGATCACAACAGCATCTGTTCTGTATGGCATTCTGACAAGAAACGATGTTGTGTTCCAGTCCACATTTCACAACAGATAAAAACCATTAGTGTCGGAGTCTATCGATATGAGCCATACTTCAGTCACCAAGACATAATCCTCGATACTTAGGCGAGTTCACATACGTCGTACAGTAATAATTTGTCATTGTTTGGCGCATAAGCCCGAGTAAGCTATTTTAGTGGCTTCTATATACCTAATGTAGGGCTCGCATGACTTAATGTTATTAATTCCACCAGGTACTAAGAGTATCAGACCACCAAAATCGTAGAAAATCGTTTGATTTCAGGTGCGTTCGCTCGACATTTGCGTTAGTCTGAGCGTGAAAAGTTTCAGCTTACGTATGTCATATCTCAAGTCACTTGCCCCATTGATTTATTTTCTACGATCTGAAATATCCATCGTAATCGGTAACAGAAAATTGTGGTGCCTGCAATCAACTTAGTCAGCACTCTTCTAAAAAAACTATAATTTTCAATGTTTTGATGGGCTTTATAGGTGCAAAATTGGCACATCACATAAATGTGTCCACCATGTAAAATAGAAAATCTGCGCGCAATTTGCCTACTCCGTCTGAAAAAATGTATTTCGTGCTGTGGTGTAGATAGCATAATGTGAGAGTTTTTCGCTATTTTGTGGTATGCAACGCCGGCATGCATTGAACATTTGACATAATTTATGATTTTTACCATGCTGAGGCAATGCAACCGAGATTGAGACATTTACACGGGGCAGTCAACACTTTGATGCTTCAGCGTTTCATATAAAAAACTAATTTTTTTCTGCTTATACGTACCCCGGACCAAGCCATTGTCCTGTTTGCCCTTCCTTCCTCATCAGTAGTTAATTTTGCAGGATAAAAACTCAATATATTGCAAACGTGTTTTCGTTTTACAGCAGCCTGAATATTTAATGATATGTGGCATAAATATCCTGTTCTTCCAAGACCTTGGAAAGAGGCGATACCAGATCAGCAAAAGGTGGTCTGAGCCCATCGGGTGCAGTATTGTCGATACTTACTTTATGGTAGTTGTTACCTCGAACACTTCGAGAGCGAGTTACTTGATTATTTTCAACAACCAAGGGCCTCCAATGCACGGATGCTTTCTAATTGGTCAAGAAGTCTAAATTCCCACCGCTCGCAAAAAATATTAACTGTTGTTGTGCTTGTAGCTCCTTTTTGGTGACAATATAATTTTAAATAGTTTCCTTTGTAGTACAACTTACATATAGCAAAGAGCCAACGTGGGCATGATTTTCTGATCTGATGAAATAGCCAGAGTCTTATTCCTCACTTGTCAAGCATACTATCGAGAAGATAAGTATAAGGACGCTTATCAATTTCGGCTTACAGATGAAAAAACGGCCCACGCATCCACCATCCATTAAAATTTTATTTTACTGCAATTTAGTTTAGATACTGTTTGTTTGGTGATCGTCATCCCTTCGTGGTAGGATATATTAAAACTATTGCGAATGTCTACTTGCTGCTCATTGTCACCATTTCTTATAGAAAAACTGCATACGATGCGATTAATAACCCGTGGGAATTTTTTATCAAAACGCTGCTCAACTTTGATTCATCCGCGGTGTCGTTAACTCAAGTCTGAATTTTGTAGATCCTAGTTTTTCTCTTCCCTACAACGGACTTGCACTGTAGTACGAAAGGTCTGGTAGGATCAAACATGCCAATCACTATGAGCTCATGTGTTTCCAATCCCAAGAAATATCCGCTAGCTTGGGCAACCACCACCTAGTTCGTGTCATGTCATCTATGGAAAGCTCACTCGGAAGTAGTTCGAGTTTGAATTGGCGCGAAAAAATGCTGAGGTCTGTCACAAAAGTGATCCAATAAACTCTATTTAGATTATGCATACGGTAGGTCCTCTGACAGTTTTAAATGTACACCACTAATTCTGGGACAGCCATGCGAACAGTTGGTGTTGCCAGCAAGAAAATTGTCAGTGGCACAAATGTTTTCAATTTTCAAATTCACAAAAGCATAATTTCCACATTTATCAATGTACGCATATGCTCTAATTCAAATGAAAGCCGGAAATTATAGGTTGACGTTGATTTCAATAATGGTTTGATTTCTAGCACTTTGGCGCGGTCTCCATTATTGTGTTCGCCTATCTGAGTTTTGCTCCTTATTTTGATTTCCTTAGTCTTAACATCAATTGGTTTATCTAGACGCCCTTTAAAATATCCCAACAGTTCGATTAAATTATTTGTCCTGCCAGCAAATGAATTGGTCCAACGCAACATGATTGATAAGCCATCTTTTCACTTGACACATTTTAATTATTAAACGTCATTTAATATTGCAGTTTGATTTTAGAAGCACGAAAACCCCTTTAACAGATTCGCATTATAAATCTCTCTCTATATCAAGCTCTCTCTGTATTTTTCTCTTTCTCTCTATCTCTCTCATTCTATCTATCTCTCTTTCTCTCTCTCTTTCTATATATATATATATATATATATATGTTGAGCATATATATATATATATATATATATATATATATATACTTAAATCCGCAGTTCATCTGTTGCGTCCTTTATTCTATTAATTCTTGTACTTTTTTAGTTTTGCTCCCCAGCAGAGTGATACTCTTTTTGCCCTAACTCGAGCCAGTGGCGAGTTCTCCGCCTCAAAGCTTTGCCTTGTAGCACGACATTAGGTTTTACAAGCAATCTTTACTTTTTCGCCTAAGCAGACAATAATGTTTGTAGAAATAAATCAAAATTTCTTCTCCGTAAGTCCACCAAAACATTTATCAAGGTTAATTTAATGTTGCTTTTATTTTTAAAAGAGCGTACTGTAGTTACGTTTTCTTAGCGAAATCCCACTTGAGCGTACAAAGCACGGTTGATTGGATAATTTATGCTTAAGCATAAACTAGCTTCCAGACAGGTACCTGATTTTGTCATATTTTCGTAAAAAATAAATTTACAGATTGTATGCATGCTTAGCCTATTTTAGTTCGTTTCACCAGGCATAGCGAGTTTGCTATTAATATAACTATTGTCAAGATCACTAAGTTAGAATGGAAATTAGGACATTTAGCACTGTCTTACAAATAGTTATTTTATGTATATATAAATCTAAATTTTCTTTTAAACATGCCTAATACATATATGCTTGCTGTCGAAAATTTCAGAAGTTCAAAATTTTATAAAAATACGTGTAATTTAAATTTGGGAAATTTAGCTGGCGTCCAAATCTACATAAAATAAAATTCTAGGGTGTAATAACAAAGATCATAGCCTTTATATAGAAAAATAAAACTACGATTTTTCCCTTTGCACAAATCAGTTTCTTTAGTTTTATTAGGGACAAATAATTTTTAAAATATCATTGTTTGATAACAGTTAGTCTAATCTTATATTTTTCAATTAGAGGAAGGTTGAATACCTCACGAGGACACGGAACCGTTTTCGCAATGAAAACCTGATAAGCGAGGCATGAGAGTAAAAGCAAAGCTATTATCATTCATATCAGAATGCAGGCTCCGTCATTGAATCTGTGCTGATAAGACGATGATTACTCACCAACTATTATCTTCTAATTTGTAAAATAAAACATTTGTTTAAAAAGTTTAAGCGAAACAGAATTAAATTTTCTTGAGCAATAGACTGTCCAAATACCGCCTTAACTCAGATCAAAGCTCTTAATCTTTAGTAATGTATATCTCGCTACTTATAAAACTAGCTACAAAATAAGATTAAGACGTAAAAGTTTAGTAGAAGAAAGATTGTAAGCCTGATTTGACAATAGAAAACATTTCCCTACATACTTGTACGAAACTAAAAATGAAAATGCGAAAAGTGCAAAAAAGAGCACTTGCAGGAATTTAAAATGGAGAAAGTTTTTTAACATAATATTACCAGAATGAAAAAAGCAATCAACATAAGAATTAATAAACATAATTTCAACTGAGCCTTGTCAAAACTGTTACTTTTTGCTCCGAAAGTTTCCATATGGGGATCCGTAATCCGTTTAAGTTTCGTTCAAGTTTAAATTAAAACTAGTCACTTGCATATTTTAGCATGCAAACCTGAAGACACGTTTTGTGTGTGTAACGAAGTCGTACTCAAGTTTGGACGTTCTTCCTTAATGAATGAAGTAAACATCAATCCCCTTGTATTTAACCATATGTCAAACAACATGGCGAAACTACCGTCAGCCATACGACAATTGATTAAATATAATGGGTTTGGTGTACACTTCAAGATCGCAAACTTAATTTAAAGATTTGTTACCAGCATCCGCGCAATTATTGATTTGTTAAATATTATGTATTATTTGCAGTATATAGTGAACTTTTACACTTAATAAAATATTATTTTCTTTTACGATATGATGATCAAATGTTAGGTTAGCAGTGCTTTTCAAACAATATTCGTATTTAGATAGATATTCAACCATAACTCCAAACAATTATATATATATATATATATATATATATATATATATATATATATATATATATATATATATATATATATCGTAAATTGAGCAAATTCACTATCTTGTTGCCTCCAAGGTAAAAACATAATGAAATAAACAAATATTTATTAATCTAGAAAATATGAAGCAGTTCCTACTGCTGCAAAATTCTTCATTAGCTTTTGCCCATTGTAAACTTATTTTATTACATGTATATACATTATATATATATATATATATATATATATATATAGATATATATATATACTTAATGCAAAGACAAATCCGTTATGCTTTATGGAATGCATTTGTTATATTTTGGTGTTTAATCTAAACTGTCAACATATGTTTAATCAAAATCTTGGCATATAAATTCAGTTCAATAATTCCTTACCAGGTAGCCCGATGTTCGAATGTCAAAGTAATGACAAACACGCCCCAGACATTGAGTGTACCTAATTGAAACAAATGTTTGTATAAAACTTAAAATTTCCTGCAGTGTGCTTCTTAAATTGCCAATTGAATGAGTTTAAAATTTCTGAATCACCAGTGCACATCTCACACACACACACACACACACACACACATATATATATATATATATATATATATATATATATATATATATATATGTTTTTATAACTTAAAATTGCTCAGATACATCATATAAATGCATGTAAAGTTGATAAAAATGTTTTCATATATGATGGTATCTACCCAAGTTTAACATTGATGTGTATTTTCGTAAAGCATGTAAAACTCACAAATTGAATTAAATATTTAACCTAATTTAGGTGATAGATATTTTTTTAATCATGAGGTTTACTTTCCGTTTGTTATATTAATTTTTTTAAAGTGAATGTAAGCAATAATTATTTTTATGTCTTACTCTTAATGAGAGTATAATTAATTAATAATGATTTATGTTTACTTATCTATAGAGAAATATAATAACGATAAATATGCGGATTAATTTCCTGGCACTGTTTATTCCCCAAAAGTTCATTGTTCTATATAACATATAGAGGTAAATCGGGAATGCTCAAAGTATACCATCAGACAAATAACACGACTTTGTTAAATAAATTGCATAATTAAATTACAGACTGACGTTAATTTAACATTTTATATAACTCCAAGAAAGCCATGTCATATTCACAAGTCTACCAATACAGTGTATTGCAATCACCGAGATGCAAAGAGAAAACCAATAAAATTTCAAACTGAGACATTCCTGAACAAAAACTTTCAAACAGAATAAAAATTGGGTCAAAATTTGTTAGAATTCGTACAGTGAGACAAAGTTAATAGTAAAATAAACAGGGAAATTATGATATAATATTATTTCAAATATGTATCTGCGCACGGTTGCCAAATTGCGTAAATGTTCATGAACAAACAAATGCTTACTCAAAATTAGGAAACAAGTATTTAAACAATTTTTATTTGTGCTGAAAAAAGTATATACTTTATTAGACAGTGTGCAAAATTTGTCGATATTTATAAAAGTTTCGAGTAATAGTGTTTCAGATGAGGGAATGTTTTTAAAGTTAAACATTTATTGTTTAGCTTAGCCAAATTCTATTCATATAACATTTTTGTTTCAACCTAGAAAATAGTTTAGTTTAAAGAAAAATTGAAGAATGTGCTGTTTGATTGGCTCTTTTTTCGGAACTACGTTCTAATGGTTATTCTAGCAGTAAGCATATCTGACGTAAGTTTGACATGAAGGGTACGAGCTATGCACAGCATTTTCATTCCTCCAGCAGCGTGATTTACATTTTCAATAATCAATAGAAAGTTAAGAGATGTATATGGCATTCTCGTAAATAATATTGAGAGCAAATCCCGACATGTTTTTTTTCCGCAGTAGCTTAAAGCAAACGTGCATTTGATGTCACCACGTCGGTTGAAGATTTCAATCGAAGAACAAAGAGTTGACAGTGTATTGTTACTGTAATGTTGGCAGTCAATGTGGATTGTACTTAGAGCATATTAAAAGACATGGCGTTTAGAAAATAAGTAAGAAACGCAATATATCAATTTATACAACTCAAAATTTGCCTATAATCTGTTGCCTGTTTAAAAAATAAAATTTAGCTACCTTACAAAATTTACTGTTAACATTTTTAAAGTTATCTTATATCTATTGACCTGGTAGTGATTTCGTCGAAATAAAAGTACCAAAAGAATAAGCAAGCTTCCAAATGCGCACAGTACAACAGACTTAATTAATCGCAATAATTGTGTCACCTAGTTTATTAGCTCAGTTGTTTTTTAAATATCTTTTTGAATTGATGACTACAAATTCGCGTCTAAGACATCGTTTAAAACAAATGAGTCATTTAAATACTGTTTGTTGCGAATGAGTCATTTATCAATGTTTCGATTGCAGCCAACACCAAAAAGTGACTACAAAAAATATTATTTCGAAATAACATTTTTTTTAAATATGTAAACTTTATTTCTGCAGTTCTGATATATTTGAATTGGATTTGGTTTACAACAACTCGCCAATATCATCGTTATTCTTTGGAAATGTATCGACAAACTAAAATCAGCACCGTCAAATTTGTTTTATTATTTTCTATTATTAAGCTGTTTAATCAAGATTAATTATGCTTAACTCTTAAGCCAACTTTCAGAAAATCCATGCCCTTTAGGCTAACACATCCGTTCTAGCATTATTTTTGCAACATATTCGAAGAAGAAGAAGAAGCTACATTTCTCAATGCCGCGTTTTGCGTACGCGGGTAATAGCTGTACACGGGCAGTTACACAAAGATCCGATTCTTCACAATTTCCAATTTTGTTTTGTCTTTGATCGGGTTGACTTGTTCTTACTTCAACTGGAAATGCGGTTCTATCACATCTTTGTTTACTGGCGACGTTTCGGTGCCTACTTTCCAGCACCATCCTCAGGCAACACAACACAATGATCACAATAGCAGATTTAAGCAAATGTGGTAACCTCGTTCCAAAACCATTCTATTTATATATATTTGACTCAACACTATTTTAATCATAGAATTTGTCTCATATAAAATACATGTCAATATGTATAAAAACATATATATGAATATAAGCAACAGTGTGAGACCAACATCCCTAATCCTATATATATATATAAATATATATAAATATATATATATATATATATATATATATATATATATATATAGGTATATATGGGTATATATATATGTACATTAGTAATAAATATTTATTAGGTTATGCACACCTTATATTAATATATAAAATACATAATAATATGTAAAAATTATATATATATATATATATATATATATATATATATATATATATATATATATATATATATATAAGCAACAGTGTGGGTCCAATATCTTTAATCCTATATATATATATATATATATATATATATATATATATATATATATATATATAGAAAAGGGACCATTTTTACTTATGTAAACATGAATAATTTCATTCTTATTATATATTTATTTATTACGTTAGTCACACCTTATATCAATATATAAAATACATGTCAATATGTATAAAAACACATATTCAGTTTAAGTCAGAACAAGTTATTTTTAATTTTCAAAGATAATGACTGTAAATCGGTGCTTCTTAAGCTGATTAACTGCACAAAGAAGTATATTCGGGGCATAACTATAAGTGAAAACCGCAAAATTAAAGTTGGAAAATTTTGAATAAACACAGGCAAATGATGATAAATTTTTGCTTCATTCCATAAATAAAAACATGAACAGAATTTTTACAAAAGTCACGTTTATTACAGGAATAAGTCACTGACAGAATTTATTTTAAAGAAGAACTTAAATAAAATTTCATTTGGAAACATTGTTTGAGAGACGAAGAACAGTTATGTTACGAGTGCATTGCTACGATTAAAATAACTCCTAGTTACCGAGTATTTTCTTCTATACACAAATATGTTGCAAAAAAACATTATTCAAGACGGAATATATTTAATAACCTTGGAAACTTAGATTTAATGTTTGAAAAGTGTCAAACAATGAATCATTTTTCAATTTTTAATTTTCGCAAAATAAAGCAATCATGAAATATTGAATAACTTTTAGGCATAAACAATAGTCGAATCAATGCTCCAAAGACTGGCACAACCAAATAAACAGAAAATCAAAACACATTCTAACGGTGAATCTATTTTAATTGAATAAAATCAATTTATACCTTAAATCTTTAATATGTTAAATTTTTAATTAACATATTGAATGGAATATTTGATTATTTTAAAAATAAATCATTTATTCTATAATCAGGCCAAGACTCTAAATATGATTAATTTTCTACTTTAAAATTTTTTCATGTTAGATGCATGTACATCCACGAATTAATTGCATTTAGCAAGTGTTATTTTATTATGATTTAGACTATAGCCTGACGCGTTTTAATTAATGGTTGTGCAAAATGCACCTCTTTTCGACTCGTTTGCACAAATGATATAATTCTGTTGGCTGCGAAATTAGAAAAATAGAGACAAAAGTTAGAGTTATGCAGTGGATTTGTTCAACCGTATTTCATAATTAAGCTAATAAAAACACCGCAACTATCTATAGCTGCATCAGAAATTAGCGAATAAATAGTGCACCACGATAACGGATTTTTCATGCGTTAATTCCTTTATTTTAGCATTAAGTAACTGATGAGTACAATTTTCAATTCCAATGAAATTAAAATTCATTTCACGAACAGTGCCAAAATCTCTTACCTTCGAAAAGCTTACAGGATTTAATTTGCTGGCTTGCACAGCGGAGCTATGGAAACGTAGAGCAGGACGACACTCAGAAACTGGTTATTGCAGCCTTTTTTAAGTGCACATTCGCGCGACTTGCTAGGTGCCGAACTCCGTCACTTCTTAACACTGATGGCGAGTGTCATAAGAAATTGAAGAATATAGTCGTTATATCAATGTTATATACATTTATGGAGGGTTGAAGATTAAGCTTAATAAATTGTCATATGACGGGTATGACTCAAACTTGACTTTGTATTTCCATTTTGCCGTTTCCAACTTTATTGTTCGGCTAGTTAATTGTAGCAGAATATTTCCTATTAGAATAAAAAAAATACGCTTAATGACAGTGAGTTGAATTTTCAAAAATGTATGTGCTGTTGCGTGCTCTCAGTCTAAATTTTTTTAATGATATTCATATCAGTTTTTCTGTGGACTGTCAGACTTGCATGCAAATTTGATTTATACTTCATAATTTTTGTATTTCCAACATAACCCTGGACATTATTCCGAATAGTTTCTAGATTTCTACAATTTTTTATTGTATTTTGGTCGATGTTCATCGAGACCTGACCGAATTGCTCTTTATTCGGATGTGAATGTACACAGTTATGTTGACTATTACCTGGCAATCCCCTCCAGAATGTAACAGTAGGCCTTAATGATTAGACAGATTATTTGAAATAACATTATTTTATTGAGTAAGTACGCATAGTATTCACTTATGAGGCTTTGCTGCTATTTCTAGCGATATCCCGATTCTTCTTCATCAGAATGTTTTCACTGTTTCGTGATATTTCTTTATTACAAATGTGAGCACTAATTAGATTCATTGCATCATTTTTGGCCACAAACTAGCCACTGCCAAATGGGACGGAATTGCAACTTGCTAAAGCGATTAAGTGCAACAGGGCGGGGTTCGTCGAGCATGTTGATGAAGATGGGTTTGGGATTTGCGTCCATCTCCACCAAACATTTTTTCCATCATTGCCAGCAATTGGTGACATGTACACTACAATTGCCACAATAATCTAGTCACTGGTCTGTAGCCGGGTGAACGATAGTCGTCAGGCAAAGCGTTTTTCGTGTGTTGTGCATAAGGCTTGATTTAGCTGTTTGGGCGCTGTGGTACATCGGTTCGCCTGTGAGTCGATTTTGCGCTGCATAAAACATTTTGACCGCCAGAAACCTTTTTGTCTTTCAAAATATAAAACGCAGGTCTCGTTCGGCAAAATTGAATTTGTCTCGGCAGAGCCCCGTGGCATTATAGAACCAAAATTATAATACATTTATCATCTTCCGGTGTGCTCGCTCAGCTGTTGCATTATTCTGAGTGTCAGACGTTGCAACCCGTGTTTGATTTATGTCCTTGAACCCTGTTAGGTAACCATAAATTGTGCTGCACAAAATCCGTTGAAATAGGGTTCTTCTGAGCACCTCTTTAAATACTTAGTTGTGATTTGCTTCAACTAAAAAAACTCGACTCGTCGTTAAACATAAACACACAGTTTGCTACACTACGCACGACAACAGGCGGATCCATCATGTCAATATGCGATAATTGGTTCCATGCAATTGCATTGGAAGAAATCGGGTGACTTGTCTTCTTTTATGTGGTTTAAAATGCTGGTAAGAAATGCAATGTTGAAAATCGCAACGCATATCTTTGTGTATGTCGGTCTAATACATTCGCGGCAGCAATTAAACTGTGAAGCGCCCTGCGCCGAGATGCAAAGTGCAATTAATGTCAATATGTCAATAACTTTGTGCGTATTTACTCCAGTTTAAATATATAATGTTTTTCCATCTTTACGCACCAGAATCCCATTTTGCAAAGTAAAAGTTTTATACGGAACAGACACGAGTGAGCCGTTTTTCTGGCATATCTTTTATTGACATGTGACTTTACCAATCTTTTCTGCGGATACCTTAATCAGTGACGACAGTCGACCAGCGGAAATTCCGCTAAACAGATTTATAATATCATTCTCGATATAGCCTCGATGGTAGATTGTTCAATCGTACTCAACGAGGTCTACAAAAGCTCGATGTTCTCGTTTCTTTGTAAACACCGTGACCGCCAATACTCTTGTAATTTTGATCGGTAAAATCGTTTTTATGCTTATCGGTGAATATATATATATATATTTATATTCTGGGTATTTCGATTATATTTATATATATATATATATATTTTATAAAATATATATATATATATATATTCTTTATTATGTCCATTACATTCGAATATTACACAGTTCAGTTCTAATTAGGAAGAAAAAACATTAATAACAAAGTGGATAATGGCCATTTATTTCGAAAATACCAAAACAGCACTTTACAAACTTTCATTTATATACATTCTGCGTTTCCATTTGATTATGCGGGTGGCAAAAAATTTGACTCGGTTTTACTTCTATTTCTTTATTTGACTGATTAGTAAGTGCGTATGCATTTGTGTCTGTGTGTGTGCATTTTTGTATGTAAGGGTCTTTTTCGATATATTGCAAAGTGATGTCTGAGATATGGTCTTTTTTGTATCGGTTTCTTGAGAGTTAACCACGTGTTCACATTGTTGGCTATTATGTGTATGAGTGTTATTTTTCCAATTGTAGACTTTTGTTTCTACTTGTTCCTTATTTTTGTTTCCCCAATTGGTAACAGCGCAGTTGCGGATTGCCGTGTTGAATGCTCATATTGTTTCGAAATTTCTGTCACCGTACGCTCATTTGTTTTTTCCTTTTCAGATCGTTGCCAATTTGATCGAATGTTTGTTGAGTCTAGTCGAGGGCGTGTTTGGTCTTGCCTTCATACTAATATTTTTTTGCTGAATTTTTTATTCGTGGCCAGTCGATTAGAATATCATGTTGATGAAACTTCTGAATATTTAGTCGAAGTCTTTGTTGTTTTACAAAAAAGGATTTATATAAACATAATAATTTATCTGATTTTGCTTTATGTAGAATTGAAAAATTCTTCAAATTATCTGGATGCCCGTATGCAATATATGATCCTATATAGCTGATTTTTGTGACGGTGCCAAAACTTTTTAAATCAATTTGTGCGGCAAATGTTGCGGAATTCTGTTTATAAATTGCTTCTCAGTACGTCAAATATATGTGCTACCGCACATGCATGAGAATTTGTAAACTATGAAAGATTTGGAGAGAATTGGCAATTGATCTTTGGCATTCTCAGTTTTCCAAATTTGATATTAACATTACCACTGGGAAAATTGTCCTAAGTTATTCTCTTCATCTGCCGTGCAGTTATTCAGGTCGGTACGTCGCCCCTGAATGGTAAGTTTAGGAATACCTGCTTGGCGGTATCCTCTCTGTAGTGGTCTGATGTTGACATCAATGAATCGCTCTGGGTAGATTTTCATTAGCAAAATTTTCCTCAGATAGCCCAGTTCCTCCTCGAACTTGTGTTCAGAACAGATCTTCCTGATTCTGTTTACTAGGTTGTTCACTAAGTTTCTTTTGTGGTATTTTGGCACACTGCTTTTGTAATGAATGTATTATCCGGTGAAAGTGGATTTTCTATGTGTGGTGACAGTGTCAAATCTACATTTTCTTCTCGAGTGAGTTTGATGTCAAGGAAGAGAGAACTATTACCTTTCGCTACCTCGAGAGTGAATTTGATGTTTGGATGTGCACCATTTGCTTGTTTGAGGATTTCGGATTGGTCTGCTGCTTCTGGGATGAATATCTATATATCATCTACATAACTTTTGTAGAGAGCGCACTGTGAAATAATACATTTTGGCCTCGTTTTTCCAAGATGATACATGAATACATCTGCCAGGATGGGTGCAATGAAGCTCATAATAGCTACACCATTAATCTGACGATAGTATATCCCATCAAATGTAAATTGCATGTTTTTTGTACATGTTAATCTGTGGTCTTAGATGTCATTGGAGTCTATAGGGAAATCGTAAAACCCATCTTTAATCAGATAACACAAGATCGCCGTTGTCTTATTCAATTGAATGTTTGTAAATAAGGATGAGACGTCAAGCGAGATCATTTTTGATTCCGTAGAATGATCTAACCCTTCAGTTCATCTGCTGTCTCGAAGGAGCCTTTTATAGTGTTTGCGTTTATGATATTTCGTATTGGTTGAAGTATTTTCCAGAGTAACCTAGCTGGTTTATGTTGCGGGAAATTGATCATTGACATGATGGGCTGCATCGAAGAAGCTCCTGAAAGTATCAAGACTTTGTAGGTTTTTCGTTTGCTGTAAATTCTTGCGGTGTTTGTTCCGATGAGTTTTGCCTTTTGGATTTCCTCTATGAGTTTTGACCTAATATCGGTATCAGCCACCGATGATAAGGCGTGCTCTTCAATCTTTTTCAGAATTGCATTTATTCTTGATTCGATTTTTGTTGAATCATCATTCTGTCTGAATTTAGATTGACCATTTATAATCTTGTTCATGGACCTCCTAAAGCGTCGGCTTCAAGTATAACCTCTCCTGATTTTTGTCGGGTGTGGCAAGTAGTATGGATTTGTCTCATTGTAGTTTTCGGAGTTCGTCTATGTGCTTTTTCGTGAAGATTTCTCTGCCTTTATAAATATATATATATATATATATATATATATATATATATATATATATATATATATATATATATATATATAAACTATCGTATGACAAATTTTATGGTAGTTAGTCCTATATATATGACTATATAATTTATCTTCTCTCTAGTGGAGCGCGAATTTCAGATGATGCCGGATGTTCTTCGACTTGCAATATAGCTCGTTAATCAATGTTTGACTTTTCTTTCATAATTGGCATACCTCTCACCCGAAAAGTCAGAAAAGTGGCGCCTAACTATTTCTGGTAACATTAGATTAAATATGTTTCGGCCTACTTCATTTAGCACTAACAAGCGTGGAAAAGGCAAAAATTTGCTCTCGTAGGTTGCACCTTGGGTAACTGCCAAGCCATGGGTTAAACGGAAACGCCGGCTGTAATATCTAATTGCATAATCACATGCTGTCTGTTGAAGAATTATAACAATGCTATTTTTATACACATCCTTGCGTGATGTAAAGTTTACCCGACAATGTTTTATCATTGCAAGCAACTGAACCTTGGCAAACTATGAGGTGCTTTTCCGATCCTTTGTCGTCCGCTAATTATTCTGAGCAGGCATAAAATATGTTATCAATATTTTGAGACGGTTCACGTCTTTGTTACCATAGAAATTGCCATTCTAATAGGTAATTATTTTGACCTAGTTACCAAATATGCGACGTATCTGCCCCAGCTTCTTGTATTTCTACCTATTAAGTTTTTTCAATACCACTAAACACCAAAGCCATCAGTGGTTCAAGCGTCTCAAATTTGCGTGGCGCCTGGATTCTTTCCTCCAAACCTCTTTGAAAGCTTGAAAGAGAGCTGTATTCGGTAGGGTAGAGTAGATAATCAAGATTTCGTCATGCAGTTACAAAGCCGACAAAAACTGAGTAAGCTTTCACAACCACTTCTTAATGAGGGCCACATTTTATAAGAGAGACTCACTCGAGAGTGGTTTATATCGGTGTAATTCTGTAAATTCTCATGAGGCCTGACCCAAGAGTGAGCCAATATTCACAGTCTACTGGCAATTTTATTTTGACCAATACCGTATAATCTGCAAATTACTTTTGGCCACTTGAAAAATCGGCACTTTTACCGGAGTTCTCGTGTTTGCAAAGTGGAATTAATTTTGTCTAATTACGCATGAGGGAATGTAAACTTCAGATTAAATAAGGATGGAGACAGGAATTAACTTTTTGATTCGAGTTTAAACACTGGAACAGATTTTTTTGTTGCAACCTGGGCGCGGTTGTTTTTATACTTATTATCCATTTATTTTGTGCCCTTTTGGCAGAGTTCATAATTATTTTTTAGCCAGAATTAACTTCATCACTCCTAATCTAGAGTTAAAATACTCAACAGTGTTGGCAATGTTCTAGCCAACTCTACCGAACTATCACATGAAGCCATGCTGCCTAGATACAAGCACTTGATGTGCAATCAATGTACTAATGGGCGTTCTCTCGTAAAAAGCGCGTTACTTTTGCATAACAAATTTTCACTATCATTCTAAATGTTTCTTTCTCTGAAACTCAGCTACTGCTTTCAGAACTGCTTTGCTTCTCATTCTTCTTAATTCTTGCACTAGGGTGTGGAATTTTTCTTTTATTCACATCAGCCATAAACAAGCTTTTGTGTCGATCTCACACTCAAAGATGGCCACTGCAAAATACAGGATATGATTTTAGAGTTAAATTAATTTACGACAACTCGTTTTTATAACTGATGCAAATTTAGCTTTAAATATGCTTAAGAATATTTAAAATGTGTCTTATCTCTCAATGCATCTAATTAATTTTTGCACCTCTTTTCAGCTGCATTCTACGTTATATAACACTAATGGTTAGAAATACTTCAGTTTTGTTTGAAACATTTCGATCACTTTTCAAAATATTCAGGTAAACCACCTGGCCAATTAAGTACACACATTTGTCAGTATAAACTAAGAATTGTATAATGTAGAAAAGGCAATTCATCCAGTAGACCGGTTTCATCCTTATTGGGAACTCATCACGTACTGGCCAGAATTTTCGCGGACAGGGCTCGAATTCGTGATAAGTTCTCATTGTGGACTAAACCGGTCTACTGAAAGAATTGTCTTGCCTACAATGTGCAATTAATAGTTTATACTGACAAATGTATGTGCTTAATGGGTCAGGTATTTTTTATAAAAATAGCAACCTTTATCATCGTAACTGTTATCACCGCCCGCGCAAACAATGTTCGTTTAGTTATTCAAGTAAAAATGTTACTTTGAACGATTTTTTATGTAGAAATTCTTTTTTCTACAGTTCCTTCAATTTTGTCTATTCGCCTATTGCTTTTTCTACCTGTCATACGTATAACAAAGCGTTATTTTATGTCGACGCTTGAATAATTTTTCTACTAAAAATTGACGAGGCTATGATTTCAAAAAGATTCCCACACATATAATATTAATATTTCTTTTTATTTATATGGTTTGTGGTATAGTTGTGGAATAGTACTATAATGAGCAAATGTAATTCATATTCTAAAAATATTTCACGAAAAAAATCATCTTGAACTAACACTTAGCCAACAATGAAAAAATAAATTTTATGGAGTATAAAAGTACATTATTGGATGGATGTATTAATTGGGTTATTCGCACAGAGGTTTTACCTGCTTAGTTGGAATGGAAGCTTCTTAACAGGACAGAATAAAAATTTTACCCCTCAATTGTTCTCAAATTTGTTGCCAAAAATTTAACTTTTACCCACCTATAATTTTGATTTGCTACATTAAACATATTTAAAATATATTTTTTACAAATCGTTTAAGCATCAAATGGCTGACTTAAGCAAAATTAAGTTATGC